>CAUYLG010045175.1:0-225419 GCA_963573385.1 Cacajao melanocephalus | reverse complement strand
CCATTGTTAAGCACAATTATTGGCATAATAGAGGTTTTTAATACCCATTTTTAGACTGCATTCTAGCCTGGGCAATAGAACAAGAATCCCGTTCTCGCTCCCTCTTTCTCTTCCTCTTTCTTTCTCTCGTACATTCTTTTTTTTTCTTTCTTTCACTCTCACTTTCTTTCCTCTCTTTCTTTCTTTCAAAAAATAAAAAAAATAAATAAATAAATAAAAATAAAAAAAATGGGCTCAAGATTTGAATGATACCTTACCAAAAAAGATACATGGTAATTAAACACATGAAAAGAATGTGTTTTTTATATATATTTTTATTGTCATATTTTTATTGTGATATTTTTATTGTGATAATGGTTATATGACTGTATGTAATTGTCAAAACTCAAAGAACTATATGCTAAAAAGGGTGAAGTTTACTGTATGTAAATGACACTTTTTTTTTTAATGGAGGGAAAAATTAGGGCACATCTACTGTACCTGCAACCCTGTGTTAAGGAGCTACTAAAGATACAAAAAATAACCCTGAGCACAATTTGGAATGAACATCTGCCTGATGCATTTATTTATCTATTTTGGGATTTGTTTTTGAGATGAGAGTCTTGCTATGTTGCCCAGGCTGGCCTCAAACTCCAGGGCTCAAGCGATCCTTCTGCCTCAACCTCTGGAGTAGCTGGTACCACAGGTGAGTACCACCAGCCCAGCATGCCTGTAGCACGTAAATAGCCTATAACTAGGAATTCAGCTGAGCAGAAGAGACTGTAAACAGAGTTCAGAGAAAGCTGGGGCATCTGCTATTAACAAGGTCCCTGCACTGTCTGGTTCTACTTTGATGCCACGGTCCTTTCATTCTTCCTCTCACGCCCTTATCACACCAGCCACGTCAGTCTCCTGGCTACCCCGCTCAGAGGCCAAGCTAATTCCTCCCTCCAAACTTCTCATCGTACCAGTCCTCCTCCTTAGAGCTTTCTGCCGTCTCCTCACCTAAATCCTTCCGATCCTTTGAGACCTAATTTTTCCATGAAACCTTTCAATATCAGGGTAGTCCACAGGGATCTTCTTCTTCTTTGAACTACCATAGTACTTGGAGTCTTTACTATTCAATTGGATATTCATCCATTAAACATTTAATTATACACTTTGAGTGCTTGATGGGGTGTTCCTATTGTTTCCTGTTAGATTGCTAGTTACTTTAGGAAAAGTAGGCTTTAAGATTTACTTTGCATGCTTCTCCCCAGCCTCACCCCACAGCCCCATTGCCTAGTTCTAATCATTGTTAATTAAATGAAATACTAAATTATTGACAATAGTAGGTAGGCAAAGCAATGTGGTATCAAACACACTGTAGTTTATCCACTTAACAGCTCAAAATCACTGTTTTTTTCTCACATACATGATTAAAATGTCTCTTCACAAAATAAAAGCTATTCGCAGCTCTAAACAGTTTAACAATCTTTAAAGGGCCCACAAGAGCATGCAGTAAGTACATGCATTTCTTGACAGTAATTGTTTCCATGTATAAGATTCCTTTCATGATAGCACATCGAAATGAGGGTTCTCCTCCCCACTTTTGAAACACTAATCAAACAAATTCTATACATTTCTGTTCTCCTCTAGAAGTCTGTGGCCAAGCATCTTGAATTAATATGTACCCTCTATGAATGTTTCCTATTTTCATGCATGCTTATGTATAAATTAGATAGGCCAATTTAATTGGTCTCTTAGGCCTGCAGAACAATGATGCAAGACCATCATGCTGGGCTGATGTCATCCTACTCAGAGTCTCGTGTTACATTTTATTACATGTTCTTTGGTTATTTTACAAGAAAGGGTAAGTGGATGATGCAATATTGATATGGAACTTACAATCTGATCACAAGAAAATGGTCTATTCTTCAGAGGTTTTCTACCTGGCCTCTAAAGTCTTTTGACTCCAATTTTTAGTGATAAGGAAGCCATCGGCCCTCATTTGGTTTGGGTATACAAACTTCTTTCACAGTAATACATAGGCACATGTTTGTGAACAAGTTTGAGAACTGCTTTTTTTGCCAAGATTCACTGGGGCCACACAAAGTCCCTGCGTACCACAAGGCCCCCTTCAAAGTGGGAGTGGGAGCAAGGAGATTTATTTTATTCCAAGAACCGGACAGTAGAGTTATAGAATAGGACATTCAAAAGTCTTTTAAAACTTTGTAATAGGCAAAGCACAGGCACTAGATAGGACTGCAGTAAAGGAGGGCAGCTTACGTTGTCTTAAGAAAATAGACAGCTTTTGTGACTCCATTCACTTCCGTGAATACTTGACTTCCTCTGTGCTTTGCCTACATCAACTGGTAAATTAGGTCCAGGAGGTACACAAAATAATTAGGACTAATATTGCAGGCACCTGTTCTCAACCCTGCCTGCACGTTAAACTCACCTGGAGAGTGCTGAGAGAGCCAGCGCCTGTGGCCCGCCCCAGAAGACTGAATCACAATCTCTGGGATGGAGCCCAGGCACTGGTATTTTTCTTAAAGCTCACAAGGGGATTCTAATGTTCAGCCAGTGTTTAGAAGCAGTGACAGCAAGAGTGCGTGGCGGTGCCATTAAAAAGCAGGAGAGGCATCAAGGGACAATGGCACTGAGCAAGTCAGTGACTGACTCAGCAGCTGCCAGTGACACCGAATGAGGGTTTTGGATTCAGTGTCATTTTCTGGTTTAGGGCACAACTCATAGTTGGGTATTCCAGGAGTGGTATTCTAGAGGGGGGAAAGGAGAAGTAGCTGGCTGTTCAGGGAGAGGGAAGGGAGTGGGAGAGAGAGGAAGGAGTACGTTCTATCCAAGTTGAAAAGCATATGAAAAGTGCCCCGGACAGGGAGTCCAGTAATGGAGAATCGTCTTGGCTCAGACATGTCATAATCAAATATGTGACCCCTGGGTAGGTCATTCCTCTTGCTTTGGCCTAATCTTCCCCAAGATCAATTTACATGGGATGGTTTATGTTTTTCAAGTTCCTTCTGGTTCAGAGATCCTCTAGGTATGTTCCATCAAAATTACTGGGGCATTACAGATGCATTTGCCTGGACCACCTGGCAGTGGGGAAGGGGTTTCAGAACTGTGTACACCTCCCAGGTAATCCAGGGCAAATGCTAAACTTGAGAACGGGTCTAGGGTTATTTTAGAATTACTACTATTTGAGAATTTCATCATCTCAAACACTGCTCAGTAATGTCAAGAAAGGCAACTGGCTTGACCTCCCTGTCCATGAAATGAGATGTCAGGGTAAACTTAACCTACCACGTAAGACAAATCCTCATACTGTGATCTATAGCTTTATTTGGCTGCTGTGTTTTGTGCTGTGAATTTATACGCTCCTTGAAAAGAGACACTGCTTGTCTAATAGAATTTTGCTGTGGCATGGCACATAATGGCCTAAACAAAGCACATTCAGTGTTCCTACTTTTTCTATAAAAAGTTGTGTTCCTGGAAAGCTGCATGTCAATGGCCTTCCCATCAATCAAACCCAATTTTAAATGTACAGTACATTAAGTACATTAAGTGCTATATAAGGGAACCCTGTGGTGAGTGCTTTTGAAGAGCGACTATATTTTTTGGAAATGCTAATAATTACATCTTAATTCAACTGTTTGGTAAATCTAAACTTTTAACACAGCAATTTCAACATAAAATAGGGGTTGCTTTATGCTCCTTTAATTTGAACCCTTAACAAGGAAGCCTGAAGTAGTTTATAATACATTCTGCGAGTAGTCCATGTTCCTTTAGAATGTATACTTTCAGCAAAAGGAGGGGTGTTTTATTGATTTAAACTTCAGGGTGCTTCTGTGTGTTAAGTCCATGAGAGAGAGAGAGAGAATGAGAACAGCATAGCATAGTGATGACTTATGTACACTTGCGAGGCCCAGGGGCAGCATGGTGCAATGAAGTATGCACATCATTATAGGTTGGGGGCCTGGCTCTTTTGCCCACCACCACCTAGTTAGGTGAGTCCCTTTCCTTCTCTGGGCTTCAGTTGTTTATCTGTGTGATGGAAAAATCAAACTAAGTGATAGCTCTAATATTCTAGGAGTCAGACTCTTAAGAGTCTGAATCAGGGGGATTCCTCTCTTGGCTTTGGAGCCTCTCTCCCTCTGTCACTGCACAGGGGAGCTTCTTCCGTCTTTCTTCTCCCTTCTTTCTTGCCTATTAAACTTTCCACTCCTTAAAACAAACAAACAAACAAGAAGTCTGAATCAGCTGGGCACAGTGACTCATGCCTATAATCCCAGCACTTTGGGAGGCTGAGGCAGGTGGATCACTTGAGGCCAGGAGTTCAAGATCAGCCTGACCAACATGAAGAAACTTCGTCTCTACTAAAAATATAAAAATTAGCTGGATGTGGTGGCACACGCCTGTAATCTCAGCTACTCAGGAGGCTGAGGCATGAGAATAGCTTGAACCCAGAAGGTAGAGGTTGCAGTGAGCCAAGATGGTGCCACGTGCTCCAGTCTGGGTGACAGAGTAAGACTCCATCTCAAAAATTAAAAAAAAAGAGTCTGAGAGTCTGGATCAACTGAGGTTGTCACATTTTATAGTCCCAAAACCACTCACTAGTACTTTGATCCAGCTTGGCACAAACTCAGAGGATGAGGTGTCGAAGAACCAGACTCATTATGCATGTGTGTGCACAAAAGTGCTCAGCCTTTGCCTCCAGCTCAGAGTTGCATTGGCTCAGCTGGGGCCCCCATTTTGTGAGATGCCACATTGGCTCTAGGGAGAGCAGCACCTTTAAACCTAAAGGCAGCAGAGCACATATCTTGTGGTTAACATCTAAGTGTGGCCCCAAGCCCAAAGGGCTCTCTTTCTGGGCCCAGAGAAGCCTTGGCTCATGTGTGGAGGCCATGCACACATACATACTGCCTAGTATCATGAGGAAGTCAGAATTAGGGGGGAATTATGAAAGCCCAAAGACTTGCAAGACAGAGGGATCTACCTGAGATGTGACTGGAATGACATTACTTCCTGGACAGTCTATATTTACCTGTTTGCTAGAGGACTGGGTTCCTCCCTAAAGCGTTAGGTTAAAGTTGTCTAAACCAGTGGTTCCCAGCCTGGGCTACTTACCAGAATCACCTGGGATGCTAGTGAAGCCATAAACTCTGTGGCCACTCCCCAATTGCACTGGATGAGGCTTGAAAATCTGCAACTCTAATCAACTCCCCAGGAAATCTTTTACAGCCAGAACAGGACCAAACAACACTATAGTATTTAAACACTGGGTTTGCAGTGATGGTTTGAGCACTGAGCATTAAGCTGTGAGAAGAATTGTAGTGCAATTCACAGTCATGCCTGGGGATGTGCAAGAACATTATCTGGGCTTTTTGTCATGGTGGCCAAGTGAACATGATCTCAGATCGGGGGCCACCATGTGGGCAAAGGTAAGTCAAAGAAATGAGTCTGGTAGTTCCAGGACTTAATCAGAGGAGCCAGTTCTGAGAGGTCCTCTAGGAAGGCTGATCCTCTATGAACACCATTCCTCCCTCTTGCCCACCAGCTGCTGACGCTGTCCCCAGGCACTTCTCACCTTGAGCTAACGGAAGTGTGAACAACAGACTCTTGGCAGACACAAGGGTGGATCTGCACCCCACCCCTTGATATCCATCTCTCGCTCTGCCCTCTGTATGCTTGAAGTAATCTTTTTCACTCCATGGCTTATTAGACACTTGGCCTGGGGCATCGTCAAACCAGGCATCTTGTAATCCCTGGGGAAACTGGGGCACAGTAGAGAATAAATCCTGGTAATGACCTTGAAAGCTATTTTCTCCTCATCCAGCCAGAGTTCCTCATGCAAATGCGCTGTGACATCTTTATCTGCTATCCTCAAAATTAGAATGTGAGAAGCAGAAATAAATTAACTCAGTGTAACTGAAATTCTGCCAGAAATTTTCATTTAAAGCTTTTCATAAGAAGAAGTGAGAATAAAATGCATTCTCCTAAAGACCAGAGATTGCCTGATGTCCCATGATGGGGTAATAAATTATCTGATCTATAAAGCAGTGGTCTGTTTTTACTCCTAGTGTTAAAACTAAACATTCATTTTTGGTAAATATATAGATTTCACTAAAGGTAAAAACAACTTCACTGAAGACTATTTCAGCCTTTGGTCAAAATTTCATTTTGCAGAAAACTATTTTGTTATGTTCCCAGGATACCAATTAGAGACATATTTTCTAAGGATTCATTTTAGGCAAGTGTTCTGCTTCGTCAAACTTAAAAAGAAATTAAAAACTTGAAGAGATGTATAACCATTCTAATCAGTAATTCAAAAATTAATGCATTTTCAACTTAAATCCTAGTAGGTTTCTCACAGCATTTGAGAAGTTAATCCTAAAATTCACAGAAGAAAAATGGCCAAAAAAAGCAACAAAAAAAAGTTGATAAGAATAAAGAATATTTGGACTGAGTTTTCTTTAAAAAAAAAAGAAAAGAAAAGAAAAAAGAATGGAAGCCTTCTCTATCAAATATCAAAATTTATTTCACAGTCAAAGTAATAATAAGTGATTGTCCTGCACAACACAACTTTAAAACAGATGCAATTTACAGACTGTTCTCCAGTTATCAGCCAGTGCCTACCACTTAGATATAAGACTTTCATGTGGGCAAGCAATGCCTGAACACGGTCTAGGATGGGGTGGTAGGGGAGTCTTACTACCGTACAAAGACGACGCTGCTGACTTCAGATATACATTGTGCTCTGACTTCCTCCTGTTTCTTGGCCATTTTTACAACTTCAAACTTTATTTAGTAAAGTAGGTTAAAAAAACAATATTACATTTTAGAGTAAGAAATTTGGACTCTATAGTCCCACTTCAAAGAAAATCCTAAAGAAACTTTTGAGTTCTGTAGAAATGCCGTCTATCGTAATAGCCATCACCACAAGAAGTCTGGAAGCCTGAGTGCCAATCAATTGGAAAATACTTAAACAAAATAGCAAACTGACAGAATTATAGACTATCAAGATAACTCAAAGCAGTACACTGTGACTATAACCACACAAAAGATGTCTCTAGGCTGCCAAAGATCAGATGATGACATGCAAAAGTTAAAACAGCTGTGTTAGTATTTATGTTATTAGGTTATTTTAGTATTGTTTAGTATTATGTTATTTTAGTTTGCATAATTTCTCTTAATTAACAGTTTGAGATATTCACATGCTACACAATTCACCTGTTGAAAGTATACCACCACTAGTTTTGCATATATTCTGTCATGTAATCATCCCTACGGTCAATTTTAGAACATTGTCATCACCCCAAAACAGAAGTTCCACACCCTTTCCCAGGCATTCCTCATTCACTGCTGCCTCTCTCCCCCACCCCCTGGCTCCTGGCAATCACTAATTTACTTTGTCTCTATGGATTTGCCTATTTTGGGCATATCACAAATGGAATCATACAATATGTGGTCATTTGTGACTGGCGTCTTTCACTCAGCATAGTGATGAAGGTTCATCCATGTCATAGCATGTCTCAGTGCTTCATTTCTTTTTATTTCTGAATAACATTAGATTGCACAGATATACCCCACTTTACATGGTACTGTTTTGCAATAACAATAAACACACCAGGTGATGGAGAGAGGTTGAGAGTCTAGCCTATTCTGACATGAATTCCTTTAGGGGGGCTGAAAGATGAGAGGAGCCGAATATCTCATAGAGTCCAGGCCTACTGGATTTGCTGACATAAATCAGCAGTTCCTGGAGCTCCTGGATGTGGCAAGGCAACCCAAGGACACTTTACATACCCATAGTTTATAGGTGGTGACCCCTCTAAGGAGAAGAGATAGCGAAGGCTTGCACTGCTGCAGCATCCTGAGCTGTCCCAGAACACGGTCACCCCCATGTTTATTGGTACTTTCTTTCCACCAAAATCCCATGGGGCAGGCAGGGGCGCTATTAACCCAGCATGTCACATTGGTACCTTTATCACAACCTGGTTCCCCTGGCTTTTAATTCATCTCCTCCTCCATGGAACTCCACCAAAAACTTCCTATAACTGGCTATTTCCCAGAGCACCAGCATGGATCTCGCCAAGATTAGGGGCAATGAGCTGGCAGGGGCACTGTCACCATTGTTGACTTTCTTTGAACAAGAGCTAGAGGGCTGATGTCTTTGGGATTAAACAGCTCTGTTCTCTAGGCCCTTGCATTCTCTCCCGTCAAACAGACAGATGTTTCCATTGTACCTGCTTTCCCTGCAAGCCCTGGGAAGAGCTAAGCCAGCGCATCCCAAGGTTCTGACTTGGGTCATTTATAACCCATGTCATAAAATTTAACTGGAAAACAGATTCAAGTGAAGTGAGCCAGAAAACAAATGGAAAAGTGATTAGGCCAAATTGCCTCACTGCACTGTTAGTCATAGGTGACCAGGCAAAACTCACAAGCCACCACAATCTTATCAAGAGTCCTTTGGTCTCAGAACCCAGTGCGCATGGGTTTAAGGGATGCAGGGCTCCTCCTCGTTCCTTTACAAAGTGGTTCTGCAAACTCTGGCCACCTTGGTGAGTATTTACCCAACATCCTACACCCTGGGAGGGCATCTGCCACGTTCATGACCAATACTGTCCATGCAGATGGGGGATTAACAGTAGCTCTAGTCATTAATGAACACAAAACAACCTGTACATGCAGAGCATTGCACTGAATCCATGCTGCTTTTTGGTTTATGATCACCACCATTCAACCATGGCTTCATACATAAGTGGTCATTTATGTGGTGTCTTTTAAGGAGATAGAGAAGTCCTTCAACTGGCTATTCAACTGTCCCCCATCAGTACAGGACATTCCACCATTAACAAGTCCTTCTTTCCTCTCAAGAGGTTGTATAAAGAGAGAGAGCCCTGACTTTGCCAGATGCCTGGGTTCCAATTCTGGCCTCCCACCAGTGGAGCACAGTTATGTGGCATCTCTTTAAAACATCTCTAAGGAAGGGGTAATAAGAGGGCCTGCCTTGCAGGGGACTGTGAGGGTTGAACGTGATAGCTCATGGAAAGCATTTAATACAGTGCCTGGCACATAGCATGTGCTCAAACAGTGACAGCTGTGGTTGTGGTATAGCCTGGCTAATATAGTTTAGATGTCTATCCTCTCTAAATCTCATGTTGAAATGTAATCCCCAACATTGGGGGTGGGACCCGGTGGGGGGTGTTTGTGTCATGGGGCAGATCCCTCATGAATGGCTTGGGGCTGTCCTCCCGATAACAAGAGTTCTTACCCTGAGTTCACATGAGATCCGGTTGTTTAAAAGAGTATAACACCTCCGTGCTCTCACTTCCATTCTTGCCATGGGACATGCTGGCTCCCTCCTCACCTTCTGCCATGATTGTAAGCTTCCTGAGGCCTTCACCAGAAGCCAAGCAGATGTTGCTGCCATGCTTGGACAGCCTATAGAACCGTGAGCCAATTAAACCTCTTTTCATTATAAATTACCCGACTACAAGAATTCCTTTATACCAAAGCAAGAACGGACTCACACAGCAGACTTCCCCAGGTGTTCCTCTAAAACCACAATCCTCACAGAACGCATCCTACTGTCAGTGCATTGGTGTGGCCGTCATTTCCCCGCCTAACGGGAGAAAGTTGTGGCGACAGAAGGCTAAGGAAAGGGGAAGTTGAAAGAGGAACAAGAAGTGGAAGAACCATTACTGGAAAGGAAAAGGGCATGGATAGGGAAGTCTAGGGGCATGAAGACAAGTGTCCCCACTTTACCTAGGGCCACCTCTGTACCCATTTGCAAAATGGTTTTGAAGGGAATCCGCCAACCTAAATGTCCAAAGATTTATAAGGGAAGTCACTGGAGGTTTTTGTGATTGGCCGGGCATGGTGGCTCATGCCTGTAATCCGAGCACTTTGGGAGGCCAAGGTGGGTGGATCGCTTGAGCCCAGGAGTTCAAAGACTAGCCTGGGCAACATGGGAAAACCCCATCTCTACAAAAAATAGAAAAATTAGCTGGGTATGGTGGCACGCTCTTGTAGTCCCAGCTACTTGGGAGGCTGAAGCAGAAGTATCACTTGAGCCTGGGAGGTGGAGGTTGCAGTGAGCGGAGATCACAGCACTGCACTCCAGCCTGGGTGACAGAGCAAGACCCTGTCTCAAAATAAATACATAAAAATAAATTGAGGATGAATTTACATAAACTAAAATGTATAGATCTTAAGTTTATGAGTCAATAAGTTTTGAAAACTGTATGCCAGCATAGCCATCACTCCAATCTGAGCTGTGTCTTAGATACTACACTGGATCAACAGCATTTCCTATAGAGCTCATGCATCAGGAATGCCTGCTGCTGCAAAGATGCTGAGGCTTTCCCTACAGCCCTGGTACCCCGAGGCACTCCACAATGTGGGGAACAAAAGGAGCATCAAAATGTTGGAATGGAGCAAATAGACCGACAGCAGTTAAAGCAGAAGAGAGAGTAGAAATGAGTCACCATTGAAGTGATTCAGGCCTAAAAGGTTTTGGGGTCAATGAATCTAGGCAATAATATACATAGAATGGCCCCGTAGGTTTGCCAAGGTGGTTGAGTACTGGAATAGATTCATAATGCCTGCATTCTTTCCACATCTGACTCAGCCATCGTCCTCACCATCTCTCTGCCTTTGAACGAACCATGTCACAGCTCAGTGCCTCAGTTTCCCAAACTGTAAAACCACGTCAGCAGACCAAACACTTTGTGTCTTTTCTGGCTCGAACAACTTAGTCCTGCACTGATGACCTAGACAGGGCAGTTTCACTGTGTGGTCACTCCAAATTCACCTTTGTTAACAGAGACGTAGCCTCCCCTGCCGTGATCTGGTGCATTCTGCAAATTAGGAGCTCTCCTGACATAGGAGACCCAGAAAGCAGTAGAAGAGGCTTGGTTTCCACTAAGACGGTGTAACTTAGCTGACATTTGTTATATACTGGCGTCTGGTGAGAGCTTTATATTCTGTGTCCTACTCAAAGGCCTCTGAAACAGTGGAACAGGAAAACATTTAAGACAAAAAAAAAAGGCTCTAGAAAGAAGAAATTCTGGCATGTGTAACCACAACCATTTTGTGGGAGAAGAATAGTTCATCTTGTATAACTAAATTATAACTAACCTGCAAGGTAAACTCCAAATGTTAGCGCCCCTTGGCAGCCCTTCCTAAGCCCCCAGCTAGAGGGGGTTAGAGGGGCTCACAGTGAATTCCATGGCTCTCTGCCCTACCCCTCTTTTGGCAGATGTGCTCTGTGCTATAGTACCCTCATGAAACTCCTGTGTCCTGGCTTAGATGCTATGGTCCTTACAAACTTTCACAGACTGGGTAACTGCTTTGCACACGAGAAGTGCCAACTCATTTTTTAACGGAGGAATAAATGAATGTTAGTCTGCTTTAGAGTCAACTTAATTGTGTCCTTTAACAAAGGGATTTCTTTTCTACAATATTCAAAAGCAGAAAATTACCTAAAATGAGCTCTTAAAGCCTCCTGAATCTTCGCAGCTGAATCGTAGCCCCAAGATGCAATCATTCTCTTTGGCGAAAATGATTCATCAATTTACAAAATGCCATAAAAGTAGAAATAACATCTGAAATAAGTGGTAATTATGATCACATGTATTTGTGCAACACTTCTAAAGCATATTAAGAACAGCAGCGGGAGTGGAGAATAAGAGGTTGGGGGGACAACTTTTCTTTTACACTTTTAAAGCACTGTTACTGTTAAATGTTTTCCTGTAAGCATATTTTAACTGATGTTTGGTTAAAAGCGAAGTTTACAGAAAATTTTGATATATACACTCATTAACATATGTATACTATAATATACACAATGCATTATAATGCATTTTATTGTAGAAAAAAACTGAATCTCAAGGAGATTAAGTGACTTTTTCAAGAATTAATCGCAGAATCATAAAACGGTGTGTGCTTACGTAACAAAGCACAGGAAAGAGAGGAATTTGTATTCCATTCGTGTTCTAATCCTCCCTGCAGGGACCTCATCATTAGACCAACAGTAATTTACTGAGCGCACACCCTACGCCAGCCCCTGCTGTTCCCCTCATGACAGCCACAGGGACCTTTCACATCACAATGGCTGTGTGTTCCTCATATGTGACATGTCACACATAATACGACAATATTAATTATAATAACATTTACAAGAGACTTGCTCTTTTATATCCTCTAAATGGATTCTAGGAAGGAACATATTGCCTACACTATTTTTTTTCTCACTTGCACAGCTTGGAAGTCGTAGGCCAAATGATGTCATTATCCTACCCCACATGTAAATTTTGAGACATTTTAGGGTGCACCCAGATAAGCATTGCCTTTGGCCGGAAATATTTCTCTAACTGGTGTTTTTGGAGCTTAACTAGCACAACGATTCATCCTGTCAACATGTAACAGGTAGAACTAGAATCAATGTCTTATAGCAACTGCCTCAGAGAAACATGAGACATAAATGTTTCAAAGCCTGGCCCCCCCTATACATCTCTAAGCAATAATGCTCACATTCCACAAACCATGCCGGAGGTGGAGGTGTCATGCCTCAAAGTAGCAAATTCATAACAGCAATTAGGTTTGGTTTCTAAGAGTATGCTTTGACAGCTCTTTGAAAGATGGAACCAACTCAGAAAAAACTTTAGCTACCCACAGCAGCCTCTTGCTTGATTCTCCTGTTTACATCAGGGTAGAAGAGGTAAAACTCTCCTCCAGCTAGTATATTTTCTCCCAGTAAAGAACCTCTCCATTCCCCACAATTAGTGAATCTATGACCTTCTAGCCAGAACCAGCTAGAAAAGGCTGTCATGCAATTAGACAACTCCAGGGCTCCAGGGAAATGTTGAGGTTATCTAGGCCCTACCTTGAAGTCCCTCCCAGGCTCTTCCAGGGCGTGCTTGAATTGCTCCATGACCCAGGCACCACTCAATTCACAAAAAGCACCGTTAGCTCAGCAGGTCCTCAGTCCCTCAACAGATGGAACTGTGCTGACTGAATCTCCCCTCCCCTTTGTTAATTCAGCTGTCCATTCTTCAAGGTTCAGCTGAAGTTCTGTGTCTTGCTCAAAGCCCTCCCACTAACCCATCCCCACTTCACAGCCCTGCTTCCTCTGAGCTGCAGAGTCTAACACTTTATAAACATCTGTCAGTGCCCGGTTTGATGTAGGTCTGTACGACCTCCCAGACCAAACAGTAATAAAGTTCTTAAGGCTGGAGGCCATATCTTTTCCTCTTACCTACCCTCAGATCACGTGATCTGTAGGTGAATATACCAATAATGTCCGCCCAATATTTGTTGAACATGCAGAAAACGGGCAGGTCACTAAGTTCCAGTCGTTGCGCATACGCCACATGCTGGCTTCTTGAGGCCTGGGTCTGATCTCAGCCACTAGAATGGGCTGTCCATCAGCAAGTGGCCACATGAGTGCTTCTTCAAGGGATTAACTAGCCTACTGCATGGCTTTCAGTTCGCAGGAGCATGTGGCCCTCTTTCATTTGTTCAGTAGGGGATAGGTGCCTATAAATTTTCTTTTTTTTTTTAAGACGGAGTCTTGCTCTGTTGCTCAGGTTGGAGTGCAGTGGCGTGATCTCAGCTCACTGCAACCTCTACCTCTCAGGTTCAAGCAATTCTCCTGCCTCAGTCTCCCAAGTAGCTGGGATTACAGGTCCCTGTCACTATGCCTGGATAATTTTTTTGTATTTTTAGTAGAGTCAGGGTTTCACCATGTTGGCCAGGCTGGTTTTGAACTCCTGAGCTCAAGGGATCCACTCACCTCGGCCTCCCAAAGTGCTAGGATTACAGGCATGAGCCACTGTGCCTGGCCACATGCCTTTCAACTTTTTAATTCTTGTAAGTTATTAAGCAAAAGGTATATGTATGTGTTTGAGAGTGTGTGTGGGAGTGAGAGTATGTGTGATATGCATGCGGTACATGAAAGTGAACATTTGTGAGTGCAAGAGTGTGTGCTGGGTGAACAGAGTGTATGTGTGCGCCAGTGTCTGTACCTGGCCCTGAGTACAAGCCATCATCTTCTTCTTGCTCCAATTAATGTGTTCTCTGCCTCTTTCACTTCTTTGACTTACTTAGGTCTACCAAGCCAGAGGTCTCCAAATATTTTTGACTGCATATACCAGCAAAAACATTTTTATATGTTTTCACATAAATTACAAACACATACTCTGGCAATCCATACATCAAATATTAAAGCTAAATCATATTCTTGTTTCATAGGTCAGAAAATGAATACAGATCAAAGGTCTGTTTTCCAAATCCCAGTAGTTCATCTTGCCTACTCTGGACACTGTCCAAATTCCACTTTGCAGGCCACTCTTTGAAGCCACAACTGCCCCTAATCTGGCTTCTCACTAGACTCCTAGACACACATCTTGCTGAGGACTGGTGTCAGATTACCTGAAGCAAATGTCAGGTGATGAACTGGAAATGAGGTCTGAAGGAAGCTTCCAATTTGCATTGCTGATGCCAATTTCAGGAACCAGTTAGAGGGATGAAAGAGAAGAAGGCAGGAAGATGCAGAGAGGAGTTCTAAAGCATCAGGTCAACCAAGCAAGGAGACTCTTCGAGGCAGGGAGAATGTTCATCTTTCTGAATGCACTTGCTGGCAATTCACTACCAGCCCAGTATGGTGAGGGGCTGGGTTACACCTACATCTCAGAAATGACAGCAGACTCCCACAACAATTTACAGCAAGCATGCCTTAAAAGTGCATTAGCTAACTGCCATTGGAATCACTTAGTGCATTATATTTTCTCTTAGTGACATGGGGTTGAAATGTCTTTCTGAAAGTCTTGGTAACCTAGACAAAGGGAGGTGCCCAGATGCTACTCTACGGGAGAATATGGTATGAAATGATGAAGGAGCAGTTAGCAGAAGGAAAGGCAGCTCCAAGGCCTGACCGCCTGGCAATAAGACATCAGGGAACGAAATGGCGAACACAGAGGAAGGTGGCGGTGCTGGCTTGAGACAAGCCCGTCTCTTGTCATTATTGGGGTGCTACCAAAATAAACGCTTAAGGTCTTCAATAACAGCACTTGACACTTGTATCCAATTTCTTTCCTGAAACACACCCATATCCCTTGTCTCACTGAAGCTTCCAAGTGACCCTGTGAGTGAGGGTATAATGTAGAACGTTTGGTTTTGGTTTTACATTTTCCAGGAGAAGAAACAACAGGAGAGTTATAGCCCCAGCACCTCCTCCACCCTGGCAGGGTGCTCTGGGCTGGATTTCACTGGGACAGCAGGGTTGGATGAGGTCAGAGCCAGCGTGGAATTAGCCTACTGCGCTGGATTCCTGAGTGTTGACTCAGCCGCAAGACTCCAGAGGGCAGAGGGCTGAATGTGCTAGAATGAGTTACGAATGAGGTGCCCACCATGTGTAATTGGGTGAGAACACCCAGCCTCTGCCCTCAGGGGTTTACAATCTAATACATCAGGAATAGGACCAGCATTTGAGAGAACTGTAGACAAGTGAGAAAGAAAGCTGGCACAACTTTGTAAATATAAGCTTTCTCAATTTAAGCAAACTTGCACATTTGTTTACTTTGTTCTGAGAGTTGCTGAATAAGGCATGATATCATGAGTTTATGGTCAAATGGCCAGGGAAAGCTAACATTTAGGCAAAAGAGAAGGTACCCATAAGTTAGGGAAGAATGCAAATTGGAGGCCCGAAAAAGTTTGCTAACTGAATGAACAGCTGCTGCAAAGCCTGATGAGGGTTTGAAGGACGGGTACTGAAATGCTGAAAGGGATCCAGCAGGTCAATCATGGATGCAAGGTGGAAAATGCAGGGATATTTATAGAGTGGGTAGGGAGGACACAGGTTTCAAGTCACTGAGGATAGTCCTAGATATTGCCTGTTTTCTTAATTCTGTATAGTGCCACTTATCATTCTCAACTGTGTCCTTTCTTGGTGGATAAATGATATAGTCACCCTCAATTCTTCAAAACTCACAAGATGCACTGAATTGCCAGATAGCCCCCCTCCAGCCAAGCCATGTACACCAGCTTCTATGTTTGCACCACCTCTCCAAGGGGCTAAATACCACCCCATCAGCCCTGCCCTGAGGCTAAGCTAGCAGATGGTTCTATGTGGGTGTGAACAGTCTTTAATTCTTCATTTCTGGGAATGAACTGGCTCCTGAGCATCCAAGAGGAACAGAGGGAAGAGAACAAGAAGAGGCAGAAGGGGAAGGATCAGGACCCTCTAAGTGACATTAGTGGTGCAGAATGTAAAGGCTGCTCACCCTCCTTGCTGCCATGCTGGACCTTTACCTTGCAATGTAAAGGAGGGCGAATGGGCCTTGGAGTCAGCAAGACCTGCAATCTGCTCCCAGATCCCCACAGTCATTGCTGAGCCTCAGTTTCCTCATCTCTTTAAAGAAAAGTGGGGTGGGAGAGGATAATATCTACCTTCCAGAGTGGGTGTGACATTTAGAATGTAATCATTATCAAGGACCAGGTACACAGTAGGCACTCAATAATGGCAGGTGTTATTGGAACAATGATGTATACCTATGAGTTTTCTTAAAATCAAATTGCCAAAAATGTGGGGCCTATCAGGTGTTAGCCTCCACTCCATAACATCGTGGCTCAGGTCACCCTCACAAGGAGACACAGGGAGTCCTAAGTGTATTCTGGGAGTGACCTCTGTGGCAGACCAAGGGACACAGCTATGGCCAGGGGACACCAACAGCTTCCACTATAACCTCCCAAATATTTTTTATTTAAGTGCAATTATTTTTATTTAAGTGTAACTATAAAACTATAAAGGGAAGATGTTTAGAGGCGTAAAGAAAACAGATGGACATTGACTCTTTTCTTCCCAGCCAAAGGGGATCACCTTGCTCATCCCCTGGGAGCACTCTTCCTTCATGACCATGGCCCGAGGAGCCCACAAAAGGTCCAAGCATCTAAGGAGTTTAAAATACAAGCGCTGGAAGGCTTGTGTCTGTACTAGACTCTGGTCTTGATTCTGGAAACTCAACATCACAGTCTGAACAGCTGTTTGGTAACTGTCTGCTGATTGATTACAGTCTGAAAGTATAAGAGGGACAGGCAGAGCTTTTGTCCCTGCCCCTTTTACTAAGAACGCATACCTGCAACAGGCCGTGCGTTGGAGGAAGTCTCTCAGAATCGGGAGGAGACATTCCCTACACCAACGGAAAATCTCTGAACCCCTCAAAACCACACTTCAACTCAAGTTAAATGAGGCCTGGGGACACTTAACCGTTAAGAAATAACAGCAAGAAAAATCAAAGATTATGCAAAAAGAGGGGTGCAGGGGCTGTAGACTGTCCTTAGAGCATCCTCTGGCCTTGGTGGAGCAAGACTGGGAAAACCTGGCTGCATTTTCTGAACCTTCCATCAGGACCACACGGGGGCACACGAGTCAATGTCTTGGAAGTGGGGCCTCCCGCTGGCTTCCTCTCTGTACAGGAACGTGGAGGAGGAGGACAGTGAGGGCAGAGGCGCTACTGGATGATTCCTTGCTTGGCCCATGGCCACCAAGCCGGTGACTCAGGCGGATTGTCCTTGAGTGATTCGAAACCACAAGGGTGCCGGCCCAAAGGTTTCCCCTCACTTTCTAAGCATGTTCCCAGCACGGCTGGGGCACGGGTTCCTGAGTTATTACTCTTGGGAGCAGGGAGGAGAATTGAGTAAATAAATGGAAGGTCTAATAATCTCCTAACCTGATACCAGTAAAGCATGTGAGTAATCCCCAAAAGGGTACTTGGAGGCACAGCAGGCAGGGGTGGGCAGGGGAATAGCTCATTTTTCAGTGGGTCACCATAGTGTCCTTGGCGTGACCAGAGTGCTGGCCCTCAGTGTCTACCCCCCTAGGGTGAAGGATCAGCCTCCAAGGCAGGACAGCAGTCTGGCTCCTGACACAGCCCCTTGACAGAGGGTCCCCTATGAGCACACACTGCTGCCTCACCACCACACATGGGAAGCCCCAGGGGACAGACCAGGGACCAAAGCCCCGGCATCACCAGGCATTGCAAGGCACTAACCAGCCTACACTCCGGGGCTCCAGTGTACCTGTTTTCCAGAGCACAATGGGTCCAGGTGCACACAGACACAGAACACAAACCAGAAGAGAAGGCATCTAAATCACCACCTTCTATCAAGAATTCAGCTAAGCTGCATTTTTTTTTGATAGGGTCTCGCTTTGTCACACAGGCTGGAGTGTGGTGGCATGATCTCGGCTCACTATAACCTCCGCCTCCTGGGTTCAAGCGATTCTCCTGCCTCGGCCTCCCAAATAGCTGGGATTACAGGCACACATCACCACGCCTAGCTCATTTTTGTATTTTTAGTAGAGACGGGGTTTTATCATGATGGACAGGTTGGTCTTGAACTCCTGGTCTCAAGTGATCCACCTGCCTTGGCCTCCCTAAGTGCTGGGATTATAGGCGTGAGCCACCGTGCCTGGCCCTAAGCTGCAATTTTACACCTTTGAAAAGAAAAATACTTTTGTTTATAAATAGGGGATAGCATGCAAATTTTAAAGTATTAATTTTTTTTTAGCTAAAACAACACTTCAAAATTTCTCAGCTTGAGGCCAGCTCTGGAGGAGGGGGTTCATTTCCTTCTGTCCCACTTGTCTGTGGTAAATGGAACAGTGTTTAATAAAAAGTCAGTAAAGCAGAGAATCATGCAAAGAAAAGATGTATGTATTTTAACTGACAATATTCAAACTTGAAACACTGAAAAACAAACATACGTACTCACTTGCCAATAACAGAAGGCCAAGTTCTTTAAAGAGTGGTCCCCCTCACTGTCTCTTATAGACAAACATTATCTATGATTTCCGATTCCTTTTTTTTTAGACAAAGTCTCACTCTGTCACCAGGCTGGAGTGCAGTGGCAGGATCTCTGCTCACTGCAACCTCCACCTCCTGGGGTTCAAGTGATTCTCCTGTCTCAGCCTCCCATGTAGCTGGGAATACAGGCACGCCCAGCTAATTTTTGTATTTTTAGTAGAGATGGGATTTCACCATGATGGCCAAGATGGTCTCAATCTCTTGACCTTGTGATCCACCCACCTAAGCCTCCCAAAGTGCTGGGATTACAGGCATGAGCCACCATGCTGTGTGTCTGTGTGTGTGTATGTGAGAGACAGAGAGAGAGAGAGAGAGAGTGAGAGAGGACAGACTGACTTGCTCTGTTGCCCACGTTGGAGTGCAGTAGCATGATTATGGCTCACTGCAGCCTCAACCTCCCAGGCTCAAGCAATCCTCCTGCCTCAGCCGCCCAAGTAGCTGGGACTACAGGCACATGCCACTATGCCTGGCTAATTTTTTTTTAAATTTTTTTTTTGTAGAGACATGGTCTCTCTATGTTGTCCAGGCTGGTCTTGACCTCCTGGGCTCAACCAATCCTCCTGCCTCAGCCTCCCAAAGTATTCACATTATAGTGTGAACCACCATGCCCAGCCCAATTCAAGTTTCTTTCTAGTGGAACAAAAACTTAAAGATACTTGTGAAGTAATGTGAATTCAGAATCATTTTAGAGCTTTCTTATTTTTTTCCACATATAATCCAACAGCAATTTTTATTTTTTTTGAGACAGAGTCTCGCTCTGTCACCCAGGATAGAGTGCAGTGGTGCGACCTCGGCTCACCGCAGCCTCTGCCTCCTGGGTTCAAGTGATTCTCCTGCCTCAGCCTCTTGAATAGCTGGGATTACAGACACGTGCCACCATGTCTGGCTAAGTTTTGTATTTTTAGTAGAGATGGGGTTTTGCTATGTTGGCCAGGCTGGTCTTGAACTCCTGACCTTGTGATCCGCCTGCCTCAGCCTCCCAAAGTGCTGGGGTTACAGGCATTAGTCACCACACCTGGCCAACAGTAATTTTTAGAAAAATTATCTTTGACTTCTTCTGTCACATTCAACTTAGTCTTAATAGAAACTTTTTTTCACGCTCATCTCAGTTTAAATAAGATTTAATTATTTATTATAATAAGAACAAATACAAGTGGCCTTTGAGAAACACACAACTACTGGTAAGGACAGAAGCGCACAGTGGGAGTACAGCGTCAGCTGTTCCACTACGGCTGTGAGCTTTCAAGCATGCCCTGAGCGTGTGTCAGAGAGAATGGGAGATGGAGGTAATTTGGCATGTTGGTGACAGCAGAGGTCAGTGAGGAGACTCCCTCTGGAACTCCGGTGGAAATCTCCGAAAAGTCAGACTCAGTGTTTACATTACGGCCAAATTCACTAGATAAAGTTCACACGCAACTCTAGAAAAACATGATGCCTGAAGCCAGCATGATACCTGCACATATGTTTGCTTCCACCAGTCCCCTGACCCTGTTACTAAGTCAACATGATTTTACTACAGTGCTGCCTAAATCCTATGTTTGTGCTATAAGCAGCCTAGTTCCCCTAGGGTCAAAATAACTACTCTCAGTTAAAAAGGCAGGCATATGAGGTGAAAGGTAAAACAAAACTTTTGGAAGAAGTCATAGGTGAACGTCTTTATGACCTTCAGGTAGGCAGCATGTTCTTGAATGGAATACAGAAAGGTCAAACCATAAAGAAAATAATTGATAAATTGATACATTCCTCAAGGACTTCTGTTTATCAAAAGATCCTCTTAAAGAACAATAAGGTAAGCCACAGACAAGAAGGTACTTGTAATTCATATGCTTAACAAAGACTCATGTCCAAAATCTAAAAAGACCTCGTACAAATCAATTTTTTTAAAGCAGACAATCCAATAGAAAAATGGGCAAAAGACTTGAGCAGGCACTTCTAAGAGCGGATATCCAGATAGATGATACGCATATAAAAAGGCACTCAAGAAGCCAGGTGCGGAGGCTCACGCCTGTAATCCCAGCACTTTGGGAGGCTGACGCGGGTGAATCACGAGGTCAAGAGTTTGAGACCAACCTGGCCAATATGGTGAAACCCGTCTCTACTAAAAATACAAAAAAAATTAGCTGGGCATGGTGGTGCGTGCCTGTAGTCCCAGCTACTCAGGAGAATGAGGCAGAAGAATCGCTTGAACCTGTGTGGCAGAGGTTGCAGTGAGACAAGATTGTGCCACTGCACTCCAGCCTGGGTGACAGAGCAAGACTGTCAAAAAAAAAATGGCACTCAAGAGCAATGCAAAGACATCAGAGAAATGCAAACTAAAATCAGCATAAAATTAAAGAATGGTGGATAAACAGAATGTGGTATATATTATACATATAATGGGATACTATTCAGACTTAAAAAGGAAATTCTAGTACATGCTACAACATGGGATGAGCCTTGAAGACACTGAGCCATGTGAAATAAGCCAGTCACAAAAATACTGCCTGATTCCACTTATATGAAGTATGTAGAGTAGTGAAATTCATGAAGACACAGTAGTATGACGATTGCCAGGGGCTAGGGGGAGTAGAGAGTGTTTCATGGGCATGGAATTTCAACTTGGAAAGACGAAAAAGGTTTCAGAGGAGGATAGTGGTAATGATTGTCCAGCAATGTAAATGCACTAAATGCCACTGAACTATACACTTAAAATGGTAACTTTAATGTTTTGTGTATTTTACCACAAAAAAAGATACAATAAAACACACCCACCAGAACAACTAAATATGGAAGAGATGAATAATCCCAAGTTTTGGCCAGATTGTGAAGCAATGGAACTCTCAGACTATTGGTGGGAGTGTACATTTGTAGAGTCATTCTGGAACACTGACAGTATCTCCTGAGGCTGAGCAGCTGCAACCCATGACTGAGCAATGCTACTCCTAGGTATGCACTCAATTCCAGTGTGTACATTTGTTCACCAGAAGACATGAACTAGAATGTTCATAGTAGCATCATTTGTACTACCCCTAAACTGGAGACAAGTGCATTTCCATCAGTTGCAGAACGGATATACTCCCACAATGGACTAGTCTACAGCAATGAAAATGAATAAACTACATGCAAAAACATGGATGAATCTCAGAAACATAATGTTGAGTGAAAACCCAGACATAAGAGTATACACTGTATGAATCCACATAGAGTTCAAAAACAAGTAAAACTATTCCATGTTCTTGAGAGTCAAGAAGGTGAGTGGGGTAGTGACCAGAAGAGAGCACGGAAGGGGCTGGTCATGTTTTCTTTCTCCATCTGGATGCTGGTCACCCAGCATTTTAAAAATTCAGTCAGCAGCCAGGCATGGTGGCTCACTCCTGTAATCCCAGAACTTTGGGAGGCCAAGGCAGGCAGATCACCTGAGGTCAGGCATATGAGACCAGCCTGGCCAACATGGTGAGACCCTGTCTCTATTAAAAATACAAAAATTAGCTGGGCATGGTGGCGGGTGCCTGTAGTCTCAGCTACTCAGGAGGCTGAGACACGAGAATCGCTTGAACCTCAGAGGCAAAGGCTACAGTGAGTTGAGATCATGCCACTACAGCCTGGGTGACAGAGGTAGACTCTGTCTTTACAAAAAAAAAAAATCAGTCAGTTGTATACTCATTAGCCGTGCATTTTTCTGTTTGTCTATATTACTTTAATGAACAAGTTGGCAGCATCAGTCATATGCAGCACTGGAACACCAGGAGTGGTGGGAAGTTAAGCCCCAATAGAATGGTGAAGCAAAAGAATGCACATGGCTCCAACTAGAATAATTTACCATTAGGGGGTTGTTTCAGGAGTGGGGAAACTTTCGAATGAGCTGAAGACACTAGAAGGTGTTGTAAGAGCATTTACCATCTATGTCATTCATTCTGGCGTCTAATCACGTGGAGCCTTGTTTTGGTTTTTAAATGTCTGAGGAAGGTTCACCTTAACTATAAGCTCCCCGAAAGCAGTAATTCTGGGGTGGTTTCTCTACCATAAATCACAGCATTGAGCACTAAGCCAGGCATGCCATACATCACAAAACCACTTATTTAATAAGCATACCCCATAATACTAGAATACACAACACTAAATTAAATGTGTTATCAGAGTGCAAGGACTTAACAGAGATATTAAAGTATCAATCCAGAGGCAATCTTAAAGAGCTTAGGCTTTGAAGCATGATGGACCCTGGGCAAGTCACGTAATGTCATCGGCCTCTGCTTTGCCACCTGAAAGTGGGGAGAGTAGTGACCTCACAGAGTTGGTATAAGGATGAAATAAATCATAGGAGGAAATGGGGGATCAGGGACACAATTACGTGCCCAGCAGCACTAGGCCAGGAGGGTAAGTTGCCTTCTCCTAAACCCGGCAGACCATCTGACCCTGAGCAGAGAAGAATCTGACTACCTCTCCCTGCTTCTTATCTCCTGGAACCTTCCTAAAGCCAGCTCTTATGGGGACTGCACATCAAGCCTTTCTGATATGACATCTGGAATCCCTTTAGTCTGACTCAAATGTATGGCTGCAATATCAAACAAACAACAGATGCATTAAGTGGATTCTAGGTGCAATAAATCATGCAAGCGAGGGTGATCTGTTCCCAGCCATGAGGCAGCAGAGTTCATTATAAGTAACTGCAGCTGCCATGCCCTCCTCAGACAAAGGACAGGCATTCCAACTGGAAGGTGGACACCCAGAGCCCTCCTTGGAGTTGCCTGTGTACGTGCGATGCTTCCTCCCCTATCAGTGAGAGGCACGGTGGTGACTGTGGAGGGCCAGATTCTGGAGACATGTCCTATGTTTGTAAGATTTATTAAGCATCCAACATGAGCCATTTTCTTGGATCTGCCACTAGCTAATCATGTATTTTTTTTTTTTTTGTCAAGTTTCCTGAACTCCCTAGGCCTTCTTCATTTTTAAACTGGTAGTAGTATCAGGCCATCTCTTTATCACTTATCAACCTATGATACTCTAACCCATGCGCTTTCCAAACACCAAAGTTAGCCTTCCTCTGTTTCTAATTCACTCCATGATGTCTCATTCTACTATATTTAGAATCCTCATGTCCTCATTTGCGGGGTGTCACACAGAACAGTAATCAGGTGACTGAGCTGGATGGAGGCGTCATCTGACTGCCAAAGGAAACCAACATCAACTTGAATGATAAGAGCAGGGTTCATTTCTCACACTATATTTTTCAGAAACCATAATATGCCACCTTTGGTTTGTCCATTCACTGATTCACTGAATGATTCATGTATTCAATAAGCATGTATTTGGTGCCATCTAGGCCCAGGCACTAGAGCTGGGCATTACAGAAATTTGACAGTGGGTTAGACTAACGCCCTGCCCTTGAGGTGCTCATGGTCTATAGATACTAAACACGAGTCACCCACAATATGGCACTAAAAGGGAGGATTGAGCATATCATAGGTAGAGGAAGAAGACAGGGGAACAAGACGAAAGACATAAGAAAAGGATTACAGATCATTTAAATGGCGTGAGGTCCTTAGTCCAGCAGGGCTAGATGGGGATGGAACAGGGAGAAGACAGTTTCCCCTGCAATATTTACAAAAATCCCCAATGGTAACCAACTTCCAGGGCAGTAAGAACCTTTGATAATATGAGTTTTCTATGTGTTTAGCTTTGGAAGAAGTCAAAAGTGGGAGCTTAGCATCTTAACACCCAGCCACCCACCTAGACACTGCCTCCTTCTACTCTGAAGGGGCAAGAGCTTCCTGCATCTTTTCTTTCATGCTCCCTTAGTCTCAGTTTCTGCTGCCTGAACTCAGTCCCACGGGGGGATAAGCAGGAATTAAACATGGTTAAAAAGCCACAAAATGGAGAGTATGCACAACAGTAAAATTATTTATATATGGGCATCTTCCACCAGGAGGAATGGCTCCGCGATCGCTCTTTGGTGTCTCAGATTAAGACTAAAGCACAACTCATTTCTCCCTTTTCCATTCCAATTAGCTGCATATTTTTAGCACGTGTTATATAAGGCTCATCTGCCCAAATCTGTTGGCTTGGGTCCTTTCTTTCCTTTCATTTCACTGGTAGATTGACCCGCGTGGTAGGATGACGAGCAGATCATGACAAGTCTGTAAATAGCCTGCCAGAGGAGGGGTGGATGGGAAGAGAGCTCTCGAGATGAAGTGAGGGTTTGTATTTGGCATGCCAAGGCTAAATCCATCCCTTCTAAAAGGGGAAAGCAGAAAGAACGCACAATTCCAAATTGAACTGTGGCACAGCTAATAGGAAAAGGCTGCTCCTGCCTACAATAAGCACAACTCAGACAGGTGGAGCTCAGCACTGACGGAGAGGCCCCCAGACTCCCAGACTCGGGGTACAAAAGGCTCCAGGTGCTCCATCAGCTGCAGAATAGTCTAATTCTGGTTGTGCATGGATTATGTGCATGCATTATATGGATCAGGTGAGGACCTTTCTAGGAAAAAAAAAAAGTCCATCTGCACTATTAGTAGGGGGCAGAAAAAAAGCATGAAGAAAAACTAAGGAAGGCTTGCCTTAGCCTCATCTGTCTCAATTCTTGCCATTCTAGTAAAGACACTTCGGCATCCTTCTGTTAAAAATATCTAGCATTACTTCTGTACACATTGCTGTGGAATGACTAAAATAAAACAGTATGGTCAGAGAAGAATAAAGTTATGGGCCGGGTGCAGTGGCTCACGCCTGTAATCCTAGCACTTTGGGAAGACAAGGCTGACAGAATGCCTGAGCTCAGGAGTTCGAAACCAGCCTGGGCAACATGGTGAAACCTCATCTCTACTAAAAATACAAAAAATTTGCTGGGCATGGTGGTATGCACCTGTAATCCCAGTTACTCAGGAGGCTGAGGCAGGAGAATTGCTTGAACCCAAGAGGCAGAGGTTGCAGTGAGCTGAGATGGTGCCACTGTACTCCAGCCTGGGCAACAGAGTGAGATTCTATCTCAAAAATTAAAAAAAAAAAGGATATATTCAAACGTAAAGCATTATTGTTTTGAGCCTGAAATGTACCTATGGTCACATACCACAAGAAAATTTGCAGAGGTCACTGGGACTCAGCCACCTCCTCCCATAGATCACAACACAGAACAAGTTCTTCTAGAACCAGTTTCTTATAGAACTAGAGTCTAGGAAAGCTTGGAGGGAGGTGAAAGGGAATCCTCAAAGTCAAGGAGTTTAGTGCTAGGGGTATTATCTTAGAGCCCAAAAGGACATACAATAGCCAGGTGCTCTTCCTCAGCCCTGGGCTCACCACAGGTAAGTCTATGATGAACAGACTTACACTGAGGTCCTCCAGTACCACCCAGGCTCCTGCCTCTGTGAGTGAAGGCTACAGTCACTTAGGAAGGCACATATCTGCACGAAGACTTGGGCATCTCAAAGACTATTTGAAATCACTGTGGAAAAGTTCTTTTAGAGCTAAAGAAAAATAAAGCTGTATTATTTTCTCAGCACACAGCAGCAGCTACCAATTATGTGCTTATCCATTTAATGGTAAAACAAATATTCAAATCCACTGTAGGAAAGAGTATCAGCCTCTATGAGAGAGATTTTACTTCCTGCTGATTTGCGATTCTGTAGATGAAATCCCCCCTCTCTCTAATGCCCCTTAGCCTGGGCTGCAGAATGAAATAATATGCCAGGTTGCATAATCTCTGGATCAGCAGTACAGACTGGCCCAGAGGTTTGGTCCTGGGGCACAGTAGTAGGCAGTTACGGCCCTTCGACTCAGACAGACCTGGATCCCTGTGGCTTTACTACGAGACATTGAGGAAGGTACCTCTTCTGTTTATGCATCAGTTTTCAGGTGTATAAAATGGATATAATACCAGCTTCACAGGAAGATTGTCATGATTAAATTAGATGACATACATAAAAGTGCTTAGCACAGAGCCTGGCACATGGAGGGATGTCAATGAATATTCGTCTCCTTCCCTCCTCTAGGTTCCAATCCCAGAAAAATCCAACTACCTTTGTTAATTCACAAATTATATCTTCACACTTTCACCTCCCTTTTCTCTGACAACACCTCCCCATGCACACTCACACATGCACATATACTCATTCTACACTTATCATCATTCTGTGTCCCATGTATGCTCACATGTGCACATATACACATTCTATATTTCTCACCATCCTGTGTCCCATGCACACTCACATGTGCACATATACATATTCTATACTTCTCACCATCCTGTGTCCCATGTATGCTCACATGTGCACATATACATATTCTATACTTCTCACCATCCCATGTCCCATGCACACTCACATGTGCACATATATTCTATACTTCTCACCATCCTGTGTCCCATGCACTCACATGTGCACATATACACATTCTATACTTCTCAACATCCTGTGTCCCATGCACACTCACATGTGCACATATACATATTCTATACTTTTCACCATCTTGTGTCCCGTGCACGCTCACACGTGCACATAGTCTACACGTCTCACCATCCTGTGTCCCATGAACACTCACATGTGCACAAATACAGTCTATACATCTCATCATCCTGTGTCCCATGCACACTCACATGTGCACAAATACATTCTATAAGTCTCACCATCCTGTGTCCCGTGCACGCTCACATGTGCACAAATACATTCTATATGTCTCACCATCCTGTGTCCCGTGCATGCTCACATGTGCACACAGTCTATATGCCTCACCATCCTGTGTCCCGGGCATGCTCACATATGTACTATACACATTCTCTCTTCTCATCATCCTGTGTCCCATGCACACTCACACATGCACATACACACATTATATACTTACTATCCTGTGTCCCATATCCAAGCACACATGCACATGCACACATTCTATACTTTTTACTATCCTGTGTCCTACTTTTCAGCCCAAACCTCTAAGCTCAAATTCTATTTCCAGAGATCGGTTTTGGTGCCTCAGGCCCACAAGAGCCCCTCTGTCTGAATGCTTCTAGCAACGGCTGTCCATGTCACAAAATGTTCGTTAACAAGAGACACAGTGGTTTAATAATGTACCAAAAAAACAAACAAAAAAAAAACCTCACGCCTATAATCCCAGTACTTTGGGAGGCCGAGGCAGGTGGATCACGAGGTCAAGAGATCAAGACCATCCTGGTCAACATGGTGAAACCCTGTCTCTACTAAAATACAAAAATTAGCTGGGCATGGTGGAGCACACCTGTAGTCCCAGCTACTTGGGAGGCTGAGGCAGGAGAATTGCTTGAACCCAGGAGGCGGAGGTTGCAGTGAGCCGAGATCGTGCCATTGCACTCCAGCCTGGGTAACAAGAGCGAAACTCCGTCTCAAAAAAAAAAAAAAAAAAAAAGCACTGGCTTACAAATTCTTCTCAGCCCCTGACTTTCAACTGGAGAGAATGCTCTCTGACTTTCAACCGTAGAGTATACTCTGCCTACCTCACAGTTTTGCTTTAGGATCCAATCAGATGACCTGAATGGAAGAGCTATGTAATCTACTATGTTAAGTGCAACATCCCCTCCTCTTCATCATCACCATCACCGCCATTACCACCACCACCACCAGAAAAGATACTGAGGATGGGGGCCTCATCTAACTCACTGATTTCACCAGCTTCTCCTCAACTCGCTGTGTAATGGAAACCTACTTGCGAAAGGCTTTTCTTTGAAGACAGCAGTTACGTATGGCAGTTGCCCTGAAACAAAGCACTGATTCCCCCCTCTGCCCACACCCCTCTTGCCATGGCTCTGGAGAAGGGAGAATTCAAAATTTGCCAGCCAAGTTCCCTTGCATATCATTGCAGGCCCCAGCAGTCAGCTGCTGAGCAGCAGACCGAAAATTCATGCTTGCCAACCTTGTCATTTCTCAACATTTGAGTTATTTATACTTCACGAGTCTGTGAGATGCAAGTCCCCCATTTCCTGGGATGTAGAAAAAAACTGGCATGATATTCTAGAAATTCCCAACCCAAAGTGGGTGGCACTGAGGCTTCAAATATCCAGCCCCGCTCAATTCTCCCAACCTGATTCCACCCACTGAAGTTAGCCTTGCCTCCCACACTGAGCCCCACAGGGTATCCCTGACCTGGGCCAGGAATGACTACCCCAATATGGTATCTGCTTATGCAAAACCTTTAAGTCCTAGCTCAAGTCCCACTGTTGCTGGAAGCCTGCCTCGATTTGCCCAGCCCACGATGGCTGAAAGCCTCTGTCACCAACATCACAGGTGTTAGAAGAGTCCTAAGAAGAATCAACTCAGTCTAGGGGATCCTGGGCCAGCCTGTGAACTCCCTGAGATTATGCTCCAGAATTCTCCCCTGGGTTCACTACTCGGATGGATGTATTTTAGGTACACAGTAAATGCTTACTGATGCTAATTGATGATAAAGATGCAGCATGCTTGGCTGGGTGTGGTGGCTCACACCTGTAATTCCAGCACTTTGGGAGGCTGAGGCAGGTGGATCACCTGAGGTCAGGAGTTCAAGGTCAGGAGTTCGAGATCAGCCTGGAACATGGTGAAACCCCATCTCCACTAAAAATACAAAAGTTAGCCGGGTGTGTTGGCACATGCCTGTTGTCCCAGCTACTCAGCAGGCTGAGGCAGGAGAATCGCTTAAACCTGGGAGGCAGAGGTTGCAGTGAGCTGACATCATGCCATTGCACTCCAGCCTGGGCAACAAGAGTGAAACTCTGTCTCAAAACAACAAAAACAAAAAACAACAACAACAAAACCAGTATGCTTAGAGAGAAAAGGTGAATGAGTGTATTGGGACAGTATGCTTGTTCACAGGGCCTGTAGGAAAAGAAAGGGGAACCCCCTCTCCCTTTAGTGCAAGTCTTGGAAATGAGAAACTGGACATCCTAAAAAACAGTCCTCATATCCTGGCTGCCCAGTATCAAGCTTCAGATAGTTCTTAAGACCCTAGCAAACCTACCTGTGGGCAGACTGGATACCTTTAAAACACCCTGCCCAGCTCTGGGTACCTGAGTTTCCCCTCACTGAGCCTACCAAGAACATGGTAGGCTGTGCAGCCCTGGGTGTCCTTAGGCTGGTCCCCTGCTCTCAGAGCTGTCCATGTCCCTGCTGGCTGATGAGCACCAAGGAACCCAGAGCTCTGCTGTTTCCTGCAAGCCCAGGCCTGGCTTTGGTAACTGACCTATGCCCTCCATGGTATCTGCCCCCAATCCAAGTCCTGCATTCAGCCTCACTTCTCCCGTGAATTAATTTCCATGCAACTCTTTGCTGCCACTAAGTACAGACAAAAACACATATTTTTTCTCAGCGTTATGTAGGCCAGTAATGTAACAGCAGCATCCCTAAGATTTACTGAGAGAAGATTATCTGCCAAGCACATTTTCATACATTTTATGTGTATTAACCTCTCTTAAGCATCACAAAACCTGATGGGGCAGGGAAGTGGGTCCTAGTCCTACCATTTTTCCTGGTGAGTTAACCAGCCTGAAGGTCCATTGCTAGGAAGTGGCAGAGTCTGGATTCAGTCTGGCATGGGAGCCTGCACTCCTGCACTCCCAGCCTCTCTGTTACCCTGCCTCCGTGAATGCCAACATAACAGTGAAGAATGCTTCCTGTCCATCCATCCCAACAATCATTGTTTCCTTAACGTCTCCTCTGACTCTGTCCTTCGTCTTCCTATTCAAAAACAACTGCCCTTCCTGGTAAAGAAAGCCTCAAAGTTGGTATAAGGATTTAATCTCCCCGGCAGTGGACATATATGTTATACCTCTCCCCAGACAAAAACACGTCTCTTCCCCATTCTTATAAAGATCAAGAAACAAACTGCTTAGCCATTAAATGGCCAGGACAGGAATGAACAGCCAATTCCCCACCCACCAGGAAAGGTTCCTATAAAGGTCCCTGACAGATTTAAGGCACAGAAGGAGATGGGAGAAGGTGGCTTGGTGGGTTGGGTCCATTTGTTGATTGGGAATCAGGGCCTGAGGAGGGAGTGCTCCTTTCTCCTCTCCATCTCTTGATATCTCCAAGGAGCCCAAGGACACAACCAACTCATGTTTAAATGCCGATTACTTTACACCTCTCTCCTCAAAACCTCCAATAACAACCTTTCTTCCTGCTGTACCCAAAAACATTCTCCTCTGGCCAGTGTGACTTCTCCACATGCCCGTTACACGCCATGCTCACTCCAACCACTTCACCTCTGCTTTCCGGGCTCTCCCTGGCTCGAGTGTCCTCCCTCCTTTCCTCAAAGGCCATCCTCCAAGGTGAGCCCAGCTGCCTCCCCAGGGAACCTTCCCAACCCCCTGACTTGAGGGATGGCTCCCTGCTCGGCCCTCCTACACCACAAAGGCTGTGCTGCACAAGTCAGCACTTAGTTACAAACCCGCACACACTGCTGCACGGGTGTCTTCACATCATGTACTTCTGTATCCACCACAGCACCTAAGACAGGGCTGAGGGCACCGGTGAGGTGATAAACACACCTGCCTGGTTGACAGAAACTAGAAACGTCCCTGGGCTCTGCTCTACCTCCAAAGCTGGTCTGCAAATGGCAATTTCAGGCCAAGGTCACGCATCCTATTGACCCCACTTGGCATTTCTTCCTTGCAGGAGGAAACTCAGGCCCTACCCTATGAGCGTCAGGGAGCTGGCTGATGGCTTCTCCACATGAGCACTGCTCTGGGCACACAAACGCTCGTTAGTGGAATGTCTGGTTACATCCTCCGCACTCCCATCACCTATCTGAAAGCTGTCAGAACCTCAAGAAGAGGTATATGTGTCACAACACCAGGGACCCAGGGATTTGTGATTTCTGCATTTTCTAGAAGACTTTCAGTGCCAAAGACCCTCCCATCAGAACTTTCCGCAATGCTCTCCACTCAGCAAGGCCTACTCCTCTATTTCCCCCCATGCAAATAAACAGTCACATCGAGGAAAATTCAGAAGCGCCATCTTCCTCCCCTGTTACAAGCACAAGGGTTCAGTATCTGTTTCTTTCCTTTATTTGGCTCTACAGAAGGTGTGTGGTATTTTCTCCCCTCTTATATCTTGAGGAAATCATTGTCAAGCCCCAGAAAGCCAGGGATATCGAAACATGATCTTTTGTGCACTTATTATTTCCAACGACTAACACACGAAGGATGTAGCCTCAAGTTACAGGGATTTAACATTAAATCAGAGCTGCAAGATAAAGGTGTGGTGGTTCTTAGGCGTTTAAGCACATCCCAGCACCGGATGATACACACATTTGCACCGTGTGGTCTCAACTCCATGATAATCTCCAGGCAACCGAAAGCCAGCTGCTTAGCAACACAAGCCAGAGGATCAGCTCACACGTCTCTATTAAAGAGCTTCTCTTGCCTCGTGGTAAGCTCAGGCTTGAGCTGAAAGCACCCCAGGCAGCTGCTGCCGGGCAGAGAGGCTGGGCCCACATGGGCTTGGGGTAGGGGCACCCCAAGGGAAAAGGCTTAAGGAAGATGGTCAGTAGGAAGGGAACAGGTGGCAGGTCATCCAAAACTTAAAGGAAGAATTCAAAATGCGGCGCAGGTTACGATTCCAGGGAGGGCAGCTGACCCCCCCACCGTGTGGAAGCTTTGAAGCAATTGCTTCTTACTCCTGTGTCCCCCACCTCTAGATGTTTTGCCCCGTGAGAGTGCAAGGGGGCTTGGCTTTGGAGACAGTATGTAGTGGGTTAGCAGCTCAGCCAATATAAAGAGTTTTGGGGCCTCTAGTCCAGCTCTTTTCCATTGAGCCACACTACATACGATGGAAAAGCGAGTGGCAATTTGTAAAACTACCATTCAAGGCATTTTTACGAAGCTCAAGTTTCCTAGGTGCTATAGGGGATAGAAACAAAAACATAAAATCAGAGAGCGTGTGATGACTGTGGACCTACGCTACCTGGGCTGAAGACCAGACTCTACCATTCCCCAGCTCTGGAGCCTTGAAAAAGGTGCTTCCTAAGCCTCATCCATAAAAAAGGGATAATAGTACTTACCCATTCACCCAGGATTATTGTGCAGATTAATGAGAAAGTGTGTGTGTGGAAGTAGTGTTGCCTTTATGCAGAGCTGTAGTATTAATATCATGATATATCCAGGCACTTCACCTAAGAAAGTGCCAGACTGGATGAAGAGAGACACAAACGCCTGAGACGATGTGACACAGTAAACAGCTGCATGGCAAAGACAGCTTCAGCTGAAGCAATGGGGAATGAAGAGCTCAGAGTCTTTCCTATTGTTCAATTTACTAACCTCCTGCCTGAAAGGTGGGCAAAGGAAAGTAAAGGAAAAGCAATTCACACTAATCCAGAGGGCTCCTGGGGACAGCTCCTTTAGAGTAGGTCTTAACTGGTCTCTGCCCTGAACCAATCCTATGGATTTTAATTATCCAGACTACAGCAATCCCCCAGTGTCAGAGATAATCTCAAACTGATGTCAATAGAGACAATCTCATGCTATCTTTCAACTTGACCTCCCAGAGGAGTATCAACTCATTAGAAACCACATTCACACCAAGCGGTGCCCTTAAGAAAACAGTCCCATAGAGGAAGAATTCCCCTATGCAGAAAGAGCTTGTTTTTGTGATCTTAGAGCACCTGCCCACCTGTAATCTCATTTGAGCCTTAGTTCATTTTCCCTATATCAGGAAACATGTGGATATATATTGATAGTGATAATCCTATCCCCACTGCTAAACCAAATATCAAAAACAATATAGAAGTCAGTTAACTGCCTCTATTTATTATCCATCCAACTTAATTCAGTCCAAAGCAGTAAATACGTATTGAATCCTTTCTGTAAGACAGCAGGCATCACATCAGGAGGAAAGAACAAAACGACACTGCCTCCCTTCAAAGGTCTCGTGAAGGGCCACAACCCAGCCTCCCTTGCCTGGGTTGTATAATGGCACATGGAAAATTCATGGTTGATCAGAACACTGGGGCAACCAGCTGGAGCCACTCACAGACAGAAATGAGTGACCCAGGGCTCTGGTTACCCTGTCAGTTTACCCAGCTCTACCACTCACCAGCTAGGACCTTGAGCAAGTGACCCAATGACTCGGTAACTAAGTTTCCTAATCTAGAAAATGGGGCCAATAATAGCACGTAACTCATGGGGTCACTGTGAGGAACAAATAAGCTAATACATGCAAAACTTAAGACACTAGCTGGCACAAAAGTGCTCATGTAAGGTCAACTATTGTTATTTTCTCCCATCTTTTAAGAGGGCTCTGCTAACGATATTTTGGGTTGTTTTTTTTTTTACAACAATTTCTATTTCCTGTCATCTTTGGCCACCATCTCCTGCAAAGGCTATGGGAATTCCGGCAGTTCCAATTCCACGCGCCTTTTTCTCTGGACAACTCTCCTCTTCCCAAGAACTTCAGGAACTCTATGAGGGGCCTGGCTGTATAAAAGACCACCTCCCTGATACCTTTATGTAGCCCTTATTCTTCAATCTCCTTCAGTTCATTGAAGACCAGTGCCTAAGCAGTTTATTTCAATTTTGTGAAAATATTTTAGAAACCTTTTAGGGCAGGAGTCATTTCCAGGCTTCCTCGAGTCCTCAGAGGGAGCTACTCTCTCTTCGGATGGCTTCAGCTCACCAATGTAGGGATGAGCTAAGAGCCTGAATGGTTTGTGAAAATGGGGGAGCAACAGGCATGTGTATGGGGTAGGATGACAATTATTTGGTTGACTTTCTTTAAAAACAGCTTTGAGATAAATCACACACCATAGATTCACCCATGTAAAGTGTACAACTCAAGTGTTTTAGTATATTCAGATATGTACTAAACCATCACCCCTTTTAGAACATTTTCGTCACCTCAAAAAGAAACTCCTTATCCTTTAGCAATCACCCGCTATTCTCCAATTCCCCACCCCCAGCCCTATGCAACCACGAGTCTACTTTCTGTCTCCATGGATTTCCCTGTTCTGGACATTTCATATGAGTGCAATCATGTAATCTGTGGTCTTTCGCATCTGAAGTCAGTTACTTAGCATAATATTATCAGTTACTTAGCATAATGTCATCCATATCAGTGCTTCATTCCTTTTTATGGCTCAACCATGGATATTTCACATTTATTTATCCATTCAGCAGTTGACGGCCATTCGGGTTGCTTCTGCTTTTTGGCTATTATGGATAACACTGCTATGAACATGCATGCACAGGTCTGTGTGTGGACAAGTGTTTTCATTTCTCTGGGGATTATACCTAGGAGTGGAATTGCTGGGTTATACGGCAACCATGTTTAATCATTTGAAGAACTGCCAGAGAGTCTTCCAAAGCAGCTACACCATTTTACATTCCTGTATTGGGTTACTGAGCGGGCACTTAGAAAGCCCCAAGCTGAGGTCTCAGTGTACACTCCATCATCTTCCAAAGTTTATCCTCAAGCTGATGTTACTTTGCTTTCCTCCATGAGACCTTAAGATACGTTTTTCTTTTATCAAACAGGAGCTTGACGGAGAGATTATTCAGGTCCTGCCTAACATTGAAGAGTTGCTCCTATCAGTGGAGCTACTAGTTCTGGAGATCTAGGGTAATGGGTGTGCCTGAACTGGCTGGGGTCACAAATACATGTACAGACACGGCCTGAGGAGCTGTCACTCAGCCACTGGCAGGGCCAGGATGAGAGAAGCCAGTTCCCAGGTCCCAAGCCTCCTCTTCTCCTACTGCCCCAGTGTCTGCCCTTCACCCACTCACGCACCTTTTTCCACACCTAATGAACACTGGCACTAGTGACTGCCTGAGTGTTGAGGATGTCCTGCAGGGTGTCTTCTCCTTTGGGGAGGTTCTGATATCTACTTCCTTCTGCTTTCACCCATCAGAAGGGACTCCACACATGCCATGCTACATGCCTGTTGGTTATTTCCTGGGTTTTTCTCTAGTCCCAACACTAGAGCCAAAGAAGGCCTAGATTTTCCAGGAAAAGGTAGAGGGGACTTCATGACAATGATCTACGATCTGTTGGAATGCCCTTCTCAGTGGCCTTTGTCTCGTGGTGGCCTTTCCCACCCCAAATCCCATTGGTATTCTCCAAACATTAGATAAACATCAGAGAACGTCCCATGTCCCTCCCCTGGAGGCCAGTTCACCCTGGAAGAGGGGTGCAGCAGGAAGTTACCCAAATTCAACCCCAAGACAAGGTATAAACACACTTTAGTGGAAAGGCAGCAAGTAAGAGAGACCAGAGGGCAGAAGGCAAATGCCACTGCCTACACTGGCTTTCCTGTCATCTCTCTAGCCAAGTAATTTAGAGATCACCTGCTTTGGAAAGGAAGCAGGTGTCCGATTCCAAGCCTACAGAGTCCACGGCTCAGCCCAGCCTTCCCACACCTCGTTTCCAAGCTCCACACTGATCCTGACTTACTGGATGTGTTCTCTCCCTTGACAGGTTGTCCATACGGCATCAGCTCAAGAGCCCAATTCATCAGCTCTTTTCCCTTCCGTCCACCCCACAACCCCTCCTTGTCTCCCTACCCCTGATGTCTTGCTTTCAATTAAATTCAAGTGGAACCAGCTGTTTCCATATAACAACCTTGATTTACATGCAGCTTATCCAGCCCACGTGGGCTGGCCTCCAGCCTAACTGTTCTGACACCCTCTCCAGGTGGCTGTCCATCCCTGCTGGCATACCCTGGCCACTGCCATATCATGGCAGCTCTCCCTGAAGAGGAGGGCTGTGTGACAGCAAAGGGGAATGAACACAACTTAGATGGTGAAAGGAGATGTGAGACCCTCCAGCCTCTGCAACATTCAATAATATGACCTGTTCCTTTGGGCTTCTGCAAAATGCAGACTGGTAGGACAAGCTCTGAAGACCTGTGTTTCTCCCCTCCCTTCCCATTCCCGCCTCACCAACCTAGCCCTGAGGTGCCTCAGCCCCAAGCCCACAGCAGAGGACTCTAGCCCATGAAGTCATTCCTACGTGTGCCTTTAGTTTCCAGCTGGTGGACAGATTGGTTTACTATATACAACCATAAAGCTTCAGAGATTTGGATTGAATTTGAATCACCTGGTTTTAAAGTAACTATAGAAACCTAAAAAATGGTTTATGTGGTGATTGTTTTTTCCTCCTCCAATTGCATTTATTGTCCAAACCCTTTTCTGTTCTGGTCCTCACAGTCCTTGCAAAATGCTAGTTGAACAGAGTCTGAATCTTAAATATGTATTGTTGATAAAATTGTTTGGTACAATGACCAGAGCTTAACTAAAAATAAATGAGTTACAATTTTGAAAAAAAAAAACCCTTAAAGCTGTACCAGAGACTAGACAAGAGAAAGCTAAAGCCCACGTGACGCAGTCTCTACCCTTCCTGGGGCAGGAAAGGCCCCACCTGCCCCTTCCACAGCCAGCACATGAAATTTTACCTGTAGTAGGAAGTAAATGTATGAACAAGACACTCTGTAATGGGGCTTTACTGTGTTTAGATTGTATGCTCTTTTAAATGTACTGTAATCTGCACAGATCAGAGCACCCAAGATTCCCAATTTGGCTAAAGAAATACTCAATTTGAAAGGATGTGAAGATTTCTCAAATAAAACATGGATCTGCAGACTTTGCCAAATAAGAAACTTCCTGGGCTGGGTGCAATGGCTCACACCTGTAATCCCAGCACTTTGGAAGAGCAAAGCAGGAGGATCACTTGAGCTCAGGAGTTTAAGACCATCCTGGGCAACATAGTGAGACTCCCCCATCTCTACACACGAAAAACTTTTTAAATTAGCAGGTGTGGTGGTACACACCTGTAGTCCCAGCTAATTGAGAAACTGAGATGGGATGATTGCTTGAGATCGGGAGGTCAAGATTGCAGTGAGCTGTGTTCTCACCACTACACTCTAGTCTAGACGATAAATCTAGACCTTGTCTCAAAAAAAAATAGAAAGAAACTTCTCAGTGCATATAGAAGAACTAGTACTTTCTCCTGTCATAAAGACACTACATTTTAGAAAACTTTAAAGGATAAGTAAGCAGAGATAGAAAAAACTAACATGAAATCCACCAGATACCACACCCTTCTCGATGTCCTTAGAGTTCCTTCTCAATATGACCATCCCTCACTTGAGCCCTAGAGCCACCCTAAACTCTCCAAGTTCTACCACCAGTTTTTCAAAGCTCCCCACTCAGACAAATTTTTCTCCCAGATGACAAGTCTGTATTGAGGGGATGTAGATGCTGCATAATTCACCACAGTGGGAGAAATACCCCGATTTCTCTCTCAGATTTCTTACATCTACCCACAACTACAGGTGTGCCCCACCTGTGGGATAGTGGGAGAGGAAGAGGCTTGAGACCTAAGAACTGCCTTGTCTCCTCCTGGCCCTGCCAGTTACTGAGTGACCTCTACTCAGCCCATCTCTGTACATGAGACCAAGGGCACATGTGCCAACCAACACAAAACAAGGCCGTGAATGGGCTCCACCAGCACCACCCTCTGCTGAGCTACATGCAAACAAGAAAAAGATCATATGAATTTGATAAAACTTTGAGATACTTGAAAATCGACATCTACCTCTAGGAGGCCTCAAGACCTTTCATTTGTCCTTTGTCTACGACTCAGCTGGAAACAATTTACTCCTGGAACGATCCAAAAGAACCTAAATCTCTAATGATAAGGAGGCTGAATTCTTTAGGGTTCACTCAAGTTTTGGGAGATTCTAAAATACTCATACAAAACAGCTGATTCCCAATCTTGTTAATATTTAAACCCTTCCTTCTTGGAAATTCATGCCATAGATCTTAAAGATGTGCTTAGAAGCCAAGAATGGACACATTAAACACTTAAATCTATTCATTACTAAAAAATGAAACAACAAACAAAAATAGAGACCATTGGGCTGAAAGAATAGCATGCCTTACTCCTTAATTATATTATTTTGCAGAAAATATCAGGTGGAAAGAACAAAAAGTCTCAGTCTAAAATACAATAAGGAGCCTGGGCATGGTGGCTCATGCCTGTAATCCCAGCATTTTGGGAGGCTGAGGCAGGCAGATCACCTGAGGTAAGGAGTTCGAGACCAGCCCGGCCAACATGGTGAAAAGCCATCTCTACTAAAAATACAAAAATTAACTAGATGTGCTCACTTGAACCCAGGAGGTGGAGGCTGCAGTGAGCCGAGGTCATGCCACTGCACTCCAGCCTGGGTGACAGAGACTCTTGTCTAAAAAAAAAAAAAAAAAAAAAAAAATTGAAAAGTCCTAGCAAAAGAATACTTTTCTTCAGCAGCTGATAGTAAGAGAAAGTGGGGTTTTGAGGGAAAATCAAGAAAAAGTTCCCTATAATGTATGCATGGATCCCTCCCCAAAAGCTGAGTGCTTTTACACAGCTATACATGGCATTCATTACTTCCTATGTATGCCAAGCCAATAAAAGCAACACTTAATTAACTTGCCATCAGTGAAAGACCTTATGGACTCTCTAAAGTTTCTAATCAGATTATGGTTCATTGACTTTAACGTATGTAGAAAGAATCTGCTGAAGAAGCCCTAAATCCATGGGCCAGGCAGAGGAAGAAGAACCTATGAAGCAGATGGGGGATGATCAGCCTAGAGGAGCAGGAGAAAACATGGAGGTAGGGACTGGTTCCCAAACCAAAGAGCAAAGAAATAGGTATCAATCTCGAGCACTTCCTTGACCACCATGTGCCACAATCCCTAAATCTAGATCTACAGCACAGAACACTCCTGAGCTCCAGACCCAGGGAGCCACCAGCCCTCTGGACCACACATTGTTGAGACACATCCAACTCCACATGTCCAAAAAGAGCTTGTCACTGTCTCTGATGTCCCCATATTCAGTCACTGGACCTATCATACACCCATCTTATTAGCTATTCTAGACACTCCAGCATTTACCCTCCACCTGGCTTGCATTGTTATTCTTTGAATTCACATACGAACTCATTATCTTCTTAATTATAAACTCCTTAATGCCCTCACAGCACCTAGCATGATACTGTATGCTTATACGTAATTTAAGTCATCAGTAAGTTAAGTGAGGACTAGAATGTGAATTACACTTTGCTACATGGGTAGAGCTATATCTGCTAAGAGCTCTTGACATTGTTAATGATTTCAATCCAGGAAGAAAAGTCCTAGGCTCCATTAAGTTAGTAGGCCACAGATAAAATCTTAGTAAATTCTGCATCAAGGATAAAAAGAAAGGAGGGTTCAAATCTCGTGTTTTTCTATGACTTGAGGAATAGACACTCAAGTTTGGGAGGGCTGCCTTATCAGGGAAGTCCTAGAATCACCGTGGATAAGAGGTCACATTGTGTTGTGCTGTAATGTGTCTATTTCTATAATGGCTCCTCTCCCTGACGACACGTTAGACACCTGGATGGCAGGGACAACGTCTGCAGGTTTTATTTCCAACAGCCCTGGAATGCACTCAATTAATTACTTGTTCTAGTGAGTGAGTGAGTAGATGGATGGATAAACAGAAAAGCTGGTTTACTAATGCTAAAGTAGGCCTTTCAGCCAAAAGCCCCAAAAACTAGGGCTGGAGACATCAGGCCAGGCCACAGAACTTCAAGCAGCTCTCAAAAGAGCATGCAGCCCCTTTTCCAGATACCAGAACTAAGAGTCGTTTACTCCAAGGAATACCAGAACCCAGAGCTCCACTTAGCAGGGAGTCTGAACCAGGAGCCAAGAGCTCTGCTGGCTGGGCACAGTTTCTCACACCTGTAATCCCAGCACTCTGAGAGGCCAAGGCAGACGGATTGCTTGAGCTCAGAAGTTCAAGACCAGCCTGAGCAACACGGCAAAACCTCATCTCTACAAAAAAAAATACAAAAATTAGTCTGGTGTGATGGTGCTCACCTGTGGTCCCAGCTACTCTGAAGGATGAGGTGGGAGGATCACCTGTGCCCAGGGAGTTTGAGGCTGTAGTTAAACATGATTACATCATGGAACTCCAGCCTGGGTGACAAAGCAAGACCCTGTCTCAAAAGAAAAGAGCTCGTCTAGCCAAAACGCTTCTGAGGAGCATCTCCTGCTGTCTGGCAACACCTTCTCACACAGTATTCAAGACACCACCTTACTTCTCCATAAGTCTGGGGCTTAGAGAAGACACACTTGATGCTGGTACTTGTTTAGCTCCCTCATTGAGTGGCTCCTGCCCACCAGCTCCAGATATTTTGACAATGTCACTATGGAACCACTGTATCCTCAGAGTGGCCCTGTAAGGTATGGGCTTGAACTCCATCAGGACTTTATTCTGACCTCTGGCAGGGGTTGGATGGTGGCCCCCAGGAGGCTGCTAGGCAGCTGACTGCAAATGCACATGTGGCCCCACACGCTGGAACTAAGTCTATTTTGACATTTCCAAATGACAGACCCTTCTCTCGAAAGCTTTTTCTGTGTGATCTACTGTGTTAGAAGCCTCCAAGTTCTACCTGGCTGCTCTGGTGCAGATTTTTGGTGAGATGTATTTCTAAGGTGCATTCCTAATGCCACTCCATGCCACCTCCAGAGCCTGTCTCTCATGGTCCCCAGGGAGGCTCCTTAACCCTTCTGAATTATCTCGACTGCCAGGAGCTGTCAGAAGCCTTCTCCTCTGATGAAGGCTCAAGCTGTAAGCCTCAACCTTCCCCATTCAAGGCCCTGCAGTGCACAGCAGAACCCCAGCCCCCATTCATTCCCAAGGCAAAGCACTCCTCCTCCACCAAGTGGAGGCTAAGCAGGCCCAAGGTGATGGCTGTGTGTGCTTTTCTTCCTCTCTCACCCTCCTTGCACCTGGAGCTCACCCCCAGAACAGTGCCCAGGCCCTGCAGTTGCAGAGACGGAGATCATGGGACCCTCTATCTATTATTGATTAGCCATTTAGCTCCAGGCCAGACATTCACCCCTCATCTCAACTCTGACATGGGATAACACCTTCCCTGTCTATCTTTCAGAGTCTTGTAGAAATCCCAGAGATGGTCAAAGTACTTTGAAAAACAAATGCTTGCCATCATTCCTGGCATTGCTCTTCTCTCCCCAGTTCAACGACGGGGGTATAGCTATGACTTGCTGTACTAGAAGAACTGGGGAAAGAGAAAGCCCCTGAAACTCCATTACCAAAATGTTTGGGAAATATTCTCCCAACTCTCTGGAAAACTGAAAGCTTTTGTCTAGTTTTTCATTCTAAATAAGGACAACAGCAACACAACAAAATACCACCACGACAAGCAGCAGCAGCTGACATATCAGCACCTGCTGAGACTTGCCAGAGACCAGGACACACACTATCGCCATTCATTCTCATCACAGTCCTACCAGGTAGCTACAGAAATCATGTTATCTGTACTTATCAGATAAAATACAGCAAACCTGGAGAAGGTAAAATAACAAAGCTACCAAGCGGCAGTATAAGACTAAGAGCAGGCCCAGGTCACCCTTCTCATCTGTGACCATTGTGGGGCACTCCCTCCACCTTCCTTGAAGCCAGGTAACATGACCAAGTCAGTTATCCTCAGGTCCAGAGGACTCCTAAAGTCATAGAAAATGGACTGACAGAGACAGAGGAGTCATATCATCAGCCCATCCCTCTCTGCCTACAGGCAGGGCTAACAAAGAATACTCTTTCAAAGCAATTTCTCATATGGTCTCCAGGATTCAGGGGAAAGGGACCATGCTTAGCCCAGAGGCATGGCCTCCTGGAAACAGTCACAGCTGCTTCAAGCCACATCTGGGATTTTTTGACCCCCAAGAGACTCTGTCATGCTCTGCATGCATAATGCGGCATTTCTGAGCAGGTAAAACACTCCCTTCCAGGGCAGTGCATGTGCTCTCTAGCGCTGGTTTGTATTCTCAGTGGTTTCTTTTTCTGAGAAGAATGGTAGGGAAGGTTGTGCAACAGTGCGGCTAGGCAGGGTGTCAGTGGGAAAAAAGACAACTAAGAAATAAACCCAGCTCTTCCTAATGTTGATTGATAAGCATTTCCCCTGGAAATTTGTAAAGTAAACCCCTTAGGCTGAAAATGCCAGTGGTCAGTATCTCCTGGGTAAACGCAGAATAATACTGAAGCCTTTGCTCAGGCTGGAAACAAAGGCCCACACATGGCAGCTGTTCAATGCAATCTCCACCTCTCCATTGACAAAGCCCCTGAGCAGTGGTTCCGGTTTTTCACTTTGTGATCGGCATCCCTTTTTGCCCTGTTTCCCATTCCCCAGTCTCCCATCTCCTTCTACACACCCATGACACTCAGCAAACTCACCACGGCACACTGTTTTTGCCAGGCCTTCACGCTGCATGGTTTGCTGCACAGCAGAACCCGTGTGGGACTCTGTGCAGCACATCCTGGACTGCTCACCGCCCCTGGCCAGGCCTGCAGCTCTAACCCCAACCTTGCGTTCTCTCCCACCCTCAGAACCATCTTTCCTCCCTGTTCACCATAGGCCCGCCTACCTCCAATAGGTAAGAAGGAGTTAGGGGAAGAAATAAAGAGTGTTTACTGAGCCGCTGCTGTGAGACACCGTGCTGGGCCATCCAACAGGCAACATTTCATTTAATGATCGTAAAAAACTTGTTCAGGAAGTGTGAAGTCGCCAAGGCTCGGAGATATTAAGAAACTCACCCAAAGACCCTGAGCTAATAACCCGAGGAGTTAAGGTTTGAACCTTAGCCTACTCCCACGTAAGCTGCTCCCAGGTTATCCTTTCTATCAGGCAGCTCACACCCCCACTGTAGTACTAGGCTAGAGAAAGCGTGTTTGTGGACATGAACGTCTCCCCACTGGGTGGCAAACGCGTTCAGGGTGGGCTTCCTGTCTTAGCACTCTTTAGATTCCTCACCACCTCCTCCTTCCATTTCCCAGTTACTCCTAGTCTGGAACTCTGCACACAGCCGCTGGGACTCAAGAGCAACCAGTTCACAGTGACGGTGACCTTCAGAGGTACTTAGGGTGAGGCTCCAGTTATGAGATGCTTTTTCTTAACAGCAATTCAGCAGTGGCATTTTTAGAATCATCAACTACAAAGGGAGCTACACAACACTGTTATTAGGTGTCTTATTTGGCATTAAGTATCTTGTGGCACGAATTGAGGTATCCTGGTCACACATTCCTGGACACTTGGCTGGGGCTGAGTTTACTGGAAAGGGCCATTTACAGAAATGCCACTCTGTCACTTCTACCTTGCACATAAGCAAAAGTGTGATTCCGGTTCTATTTGAGGGAGAAGACAGTAGACTGTCTCCATGGCAACCCCAAGCAGCATGTGGAACTAGAGCCTAAATAAGGTTTGGGGAAAATTAAGTTGTTGGCCATGTGTCTGCCCCACCTTGTCATGGGCAGTGGCTTGGAATACCTGCCTAGGGGAAGCAGAGAGGTATGCTGACCTGGAGGGGATGTTCCAGGAACAAGTCCAGCAAGCACTGCCTCACCGACTCCTGCCTAGATGGCTTTTTTAAATGCCTTGCTGTGAAATGGTAGCCTCACCAGGAAAACTAAGCACAGAATGGGGGTAGGGGAGGAGGAAGAAGAATTTAGAACACACTTGCTAGCTAGTTTCCCTAAGGTTTTATTTTCTCTGATTTTTGTTAGCTTTGTTTATTTTAACAATTTCCTAAATTTTAGAGCATTCTCAGCTATGCCCCTTAGGAACAATACGACCACTAGCATTTCAGGAACAGTCCTGGCTTAGCTATAGGCTGGCCACACCTTAAGAATCTCCCTTGGAGTGGAACCATGATGCTTGGGATGGGGAAGATCATGATGCACAGTGCTGGCAAGGCTGTTGCATTGTTAATATCAGCTCTAATAAGAAAATGAACATCCACATCCCCCTTCTGGTGCCTACCACCTCGTGATACTCGGCAAACTCATAAACCAATTGGAGCCTTAGTTTCCTGGGGACAATAATCTTCATTCATCTCATAATGATTTTGAATATCAAATAAGATAATGATCATGAGAGTGCTTTGTAAGACATAATCTGCAAATGGAAGGAAGTGGTACTACTATCACTAATAAGTGCAGGATTTAATGCAAAGAAGTTGCATTACTAATGATGTTATCTTAGCAAAACTGGTGCTCTTCTCTGCCAATCTTTGTCTAAGTTCAAAAAGAGATGGTGAAAGAAGTCCCCATGACTGGCTGGCTTCAAGGTCAAGGCTCTGTCACGCATTTTTATGTGGTGCACAGAGTGGCCAATCGATTGGACACAGAAGTCAGAGTGCTAAGTAGAAAGCTGCCTGAACGGAGGACTGCAGGGCTGAGGAAGGAGAGGGATATGAATCTGCCCATTGTACAGCCTGCCTGCCCCCATCTCTGTGGTTTTGCCCACCCTGGAGGATAATCCTTCTCACACAGGGAAATTGTGGCAATGTTCTCCCGAGAGATCCTTCATGTTGCCCTAGCGGGACCTCAGCAGCCTCTTCAGTCTTATTCCTATCTTGCCAGCGTTGAGAAACCTGAGTGTGGGAAGGAACACAGGACTAGCTCACGAGTCATGGCTTTTGACGGAAAAGACAACCAACCTATACCAATGCATCCTCAGGACCCTTGCCCCTCAGACGAGATCCACAAAAGCAGCATCAGCAAGACCAGGGGCTGGTTTGAAATGCAGAAGCCATGAATACATGGTCATCCACTGAGTAAGAATCTGCATTGTAACACAATGCACCTTTCCCGTAGCCTAAGCCTTTGTCCAGTGGGCGAGAGAGGGTGGAGCGGGCGCTTCCGGTCATACTTGCTAAGCGCTCAGGAGCAGACTGGGTCGTCAACTCTCCAAACCCTAGAGCCCTTTCTCCTGGTCCATTTCAGGCTGTGCACTGCTGGGCCTGCAATGCCGTCCTCCTTCGCATGGCCCGGGGCCTGGCTGCCTCTTCAGCATTTGCTTCTTCCCAGTGCCTAGGAGTTATTTTTCTTTCCCTTCAGCCTGTGCCTGAGAAGCAGACCCACAGGAGCAATGATGAGACTGGGAAACTGAAGGAGGTAAGGGTAAACAGAGGCACAGTCGGGGGCCACATGACTCAGATGCAGTTCCTTCCCCTCGGCCAGTGGTATGATCAAGCACCCAGGGTCTGGCTTCCATCCCCACCCATTCATTAACCAGCCACTTACACTCTGGAAAATGCCTCGAAGGTCTTCTTCTGCTTCCCCTGTCTCAAAAGTGGATTGATAATTGCCCTCCCTGCTTCAGAGATTTGAAAAGGATGAAGTCAGAAAGAATCCTACGAGGCGAAAACTGGGAGGGACGTGGGAGATCATTCTGGACAAGGAGTTTTGTTTAACACAGATACCAGGCACTGTTCTCGGCACTCAGCAAGTATTATTAGCTTAGAGGATTGGCACAGCGAGGCTATGAAGTAGGGACTGCTATGACGCCCACTTCAGAAGGAGACAGCAGAGACCCAGAGGTGGGCGTTGGCTCAGTCACCCAGGTGGTACAGCTGCGCGGTGGTGCTGTGCCCCACTTGGCCTTGGAGAGGTGGCCATGGCAGATGTGGGCTCATGCTCCTTCTCCCTGGACAGAACAGTCCACAGAATGGAGGCCACGATGATTGGCGCTGGGAAAGTGACATATGTGACACGGGAAGCAGGCTTGAGCACACGCTCACCGGCTGCCACGCCACTGCACAGACAGATGAACAGGGCCTGCAATGACGCCCTCAGAAGCATGTGCTCCGCACATCGTTACCTCCCTGGCAGGGACAAACTCATCTTAGTTTTGTCCGCAGAAGCGTAATTAATTACCCCAACAGCTCCTCGGCGTGTGGTGTGGGCCTCGCAGAAGTTCTTGGCTTTTGAACCCAGAAAAAATCCAGTGCATTCAGATATCTCCTCAATATCCAATCTGCCTGCCTCTCATTCCTGAAAGTCACTCAATAGGGGGCTGATTTATTTTTTCCTCTGCCAACTGCCAGGCCACTTAAAACCTTTGTATTTTCAGTCAGATGCTCTGTGATAGCTAAGGCTTCATTTTTCTCTTCTCTCGGGCTTTCTTCCCATCGCTGGCCTGATTGTGTCAGCAATCCTGGCATTTTACCTTTGCTCCTCAGAAATTTAACATGGAGCGTGTCCCCTCTGACCACCTTTCTTCCGTCTTTACCACTTGGACCTCTGCCACCTTATTTTGGAGCAATTGGGGCCCCACCCAGCATGGTCCCTACAAGGGTTACGGGGAGACACTGTGTGCATTTCTCTCCTACTGTGTTCTCTGAGCCTGCACTGACAATGCAGCCCCTTAAAGAAGGGCGCCAGGGGAGGCCCACAAAACACTGTCCCTGCCAAGTGCAGGGTGTGACCCATCTCTGAAGATGTTCCGAGAATCAAACAGAAGTTTCCGTCAGTGCTGGCCCCAGGCCTCTGCAGACGGGCACACACAGCAGGCACCTCAGAAGCTGCTGGCACACTGATGTCCAGAGCTGCCACCTGACGGAGGGTGGGCCAGCAGCAACAGATCAAGTCCTTGGCTCCTGCTGCCCCCCACAGATGAGTAGAGGGGAGCATCACCCTGTCGAGGCAGAGACAGCTTCCCCCAACCTAACCCAGCAGAGGTAAGATCAAAGGATGCCCTGGAATCCCATCAGCTAGACCCATAAACCAGAGGAAAGATAATTGGGAGACACTAGAAACCCATCATCCTCTGCCTGCCCTTGAATTAGAGCCATGCAGAGCACCACAGGTAGAAAGGGCTTGCCTTGGTTTAACCGTGGGTGTTTTGCTTTTGCTTTAGTAAACGCACAACTTTTAAGTCTTCAGAGTATCTCAGAGCAATTCTGCAGCTGAAGATCCATAGGGGTTTAATAAGCCCAACTGCCTTCAACTTCCTGCCTCCAGAAACCTGTTCTCTGCACCTTGGCAGTGTCTTGCCCCAAGCAGAGCAGCCTATGCCCTGTGAGCAGTGCAGCCTCCTGGACTCAGTGCCACCATACCTCGCGGTGATCCAAATGACCAGGAGCTGCCCAATAGGCAAGGTGATTGAGACTCTTCCCCTAGGCCTTAGCAATCAGCTAGTGGCTTTCCCTCCCTAGCTCCAGCAATGTGTCAGGCAGTGTTAGGGGAGCAGGAAAGCAGCTGCATTTGGGTCTAGCAAGTTAGGATAATTCATGTTAGATTCCAGCATACGCTACCACGATACCAAGCCATGCTCCATACCCGGGTCATGTGGGTAGGGGAGGAGGGTTGAAAGTGCATCATCACTGAAGACAGCCTGGCCACCTGGGCCCTGCATGTGCACATACCCCATACCCCGCACAGGCACGTCCTTCCTCCCAGGGAACCTCTTGGACTAAAGACCTTCAAGGAAATTATTCCCACTGTGGGAGCCACATCTCACCCAATTTGTAACTCTGAGTCCTGAGTACAGAGTTAAGTAAGCAGTTCAGGTCAACACCTGTGTTCAGAGACTATGAAGAACCCGGGGCCGGTCTCCATTTACCCTTTAGTAAACATCCTATTTTCGTATATCACAGTTGCAGTGTTCCACCACCTGCCATCCACCCTCTCAGCCCCAGAGGTTCCCCAGCTAGGGCCCCGGCCAGCCCTCAGTCCCTTAGGAAGGACCTGCAGCGCCAAGATATGCAGAGCCCCGTGAAAGCCCTGCTTTGCCCAGTTCTTAGGAAATCTCATGGGGCTCCAATGTGCTTAAGCTGTGTTTTACTAGATGGCAGGGTGTTTTAGTTGCCATAGTCTGCTATGGCCCATCAACAACCAATTTGGCCCCAGCAAAATAGATTTCAGCTCCCTCAGCACTAGTCTCCTAGCAATCAGCTCATCAATATGTATAATGTTTAGAAGCTGGATATTGATTGTGAAATCTAATGGACTCATTCAGGGTTCACCTTGACCTCTGAATGACTTTTTTTTGGAGCTTCCCTGTTTTCCCGTTACCAGATTCCAAAACTGGGTTAGGGTGGGCTATGCTGGAGAGCCAGCCAAGAGGTTCCTGGGGCTTGGCCATAAATCAAAGATGCGCTTGAGCCAGGGTTTGCCCAGCCGGTGTGAGAGAGCTTGGACTACTGCCTGCCCCAGCATCACTCTGAATTAACAAGGAGCTGCTGTTGCCATAGGATACAGCAAGCACCAGTGGTGTAGTTAACACCGCAGCAGGCAGTGAGTCCTGGTGTCACCATGCCTGCTGGAGTCATGTGGACCCCCTGTCACTGTCTGTACAATGGTCAGCAAAGGCTACCGGCTCTCTATGGTCCGTGCCCTGTATCTCACACGTGGCCCCGCAACTCCCTGGGTTCCCCTGACTCCTCCCCCAGGGCTCACCAACACATTCAGAGTACATAGGCTCACCCAGCCCCTTTCTCATGGGTCCCTGTCATCAGGAGAATGTTCCATGCTGGAGAAAAGGTAGGCTTCTGGGGCAGAGGGGAAACAGGAAGAGTCTTGGGGAAGAGGAGCGCACCTGGGACACGTGGCCCAGGCAACTGGCAGGTCATGGGGAGAGGGTTTCGAAAAAGACGTTAGTTTGATTCTTTTTCTTCCTGGTGAGATCCTCGAGCACAGCCCACTTACAGTAAGCCCTGGCCAGTTAGTAATCATCACTGCACGTGGAGCTAAGACATTTCACTTCTTGGCAGGGGAAGAAATGCCCAGAGCCCAACCCACCAAGCACGCCTCTGCCTTCTCGAAAGGCTCATCTCATCCAGAGCCAGCACAGAGATATGGCTTTTTAAACCACTGTTACATTTTCACATGTGACATAATTCAGTGTCCTCCATTACAAATACCAAAAGTGAGCGGTGGCACTGTTAAGAACCCTCATCTTCTCTCCACTGTGATTTGCCCTGGATGGGCACATGCCCACCCCCACAGTGTTCATCACGGGCAGGGAACTTGGAGTTCTTTTGGTTTCAAGACTTCTCGGTTCACACACAAGCGGCTTCTCTCTAAGAAACGATTTTTTTTTTTTTTTGCATTTTTAAGAGGATCTAAAAAGCTGAAAAGCTTTTTTAGTAACATTTTGGATCTTGCACTTGATTTAATCCAGGTATATTGGGAGGCCAAGGCGGGCAGATCACTTGAGGCCAGGAGTTTGAGACCAGCCTGGCCAATACGGCGAAATCCCATCTCTACTAAAATTATAAAAATTAGCCAGGCATGGTGGTGTGTGCCTGTAATCCCAGCTACCTAGGAGGCTGAGGCATGAGAAGCACTTGAACCCAGGTTGGGGAGGTTGCAGTGAGCCAGGATCATGCCACTGCACTCCAGCCTGGGCAACAGAGTGAGACTCTGTCTCAAAAACAAACAAAAAAAAGAAAACAAAAAATAAGCAAAACAAAAAAACAAAAACTGCCAAGCTACAACCTCTCATATACAAACGCTCCCAAACTGCAGGGAATATAATCAAAGTGATGAGGTGGGAAGAGGGTTTGATGATGTATTAACCCATTTTCAAGAGGTCGGACCTGGGCTCTCTAAAAGTTGGAATCAGTCCTCAATGCCTTACCGTGTACATTCTACATCACTTTCTGGTCTGTGTGTCTAGGCTTCCCTGAACATTTTACAGGGGGCTACCAGACAGAAGACAAAAATACAAGATGCCCACTTAAGTTTCAATTCCAGAAAAAATAATTCTTTATAAGTATGTCTCATGCAATATTTGGAACGTAGTTATACTAAATCATTACACAGACTTGATCTGAAGTTCACATTTAACAGTGTCCTGTATCTTATCCGCAACCCTAATCCTGCCGGCTCTTTCGGTCTCATCTTCCCGCACAGCCCCAGCTGCTACAACCCTGTCCCAGGGGGATCGTGAAGCCATACCATTGACACAAAATCCTTCCCCGTATCTCAAATGAAGAAAAGGGGCTGCTCTGTCTATGGAGTACCCATTCTTTACTGCTTTATTTTCCTAATAAACTTGTTTTCACTTAAAAAAAAAAAAGGAATAATATTCAAAAAATTAGTATTTTTTAAAGCCTGTGTTATGTGCCTGTTAGCGTATGGAGGAATAACTTCTGAACCAAGATGGTCCTAGGATATTTCTTGCCAGGTGGGGATCCCTTGGAGGATTCCTCATTCACTAACTTATTTAATGAAGTCCCTCTGACTTCCTTCCATTCAACTCCCTTGGGCACAGACCACTGAAAATATGACTATTGATAGTGATTCACACTAAAACACATACTGAAATAAAATCATTTAGGCTAGCATTTCCTCAACAATTATATTATTTGGAACTAAACTATATTCATGTAGGATCCTCCTGGGGGAAAAAACACATGATTCCATAATTAAATAAGCAGGAAATTGCTATATATGCCCATCTGGGAAAGTCACTGTACATCAGCATACAAAGGCCTCAGGAGTCTTGCCGTACAGAAACTCCCAGTTGCTTACTCAAGCACTATCCAGACTTATTTGGCCACAGAGTCCATTGAACTCCAGTTCCCTTCTAATAGCTATTAACCCTACAGAGAGCACTTTGGATATCAGAAATGTAAATGTTTTTCAAACACCACTGACCCTTGAATTACTGTTTCTTTTTACCCACTACTTTGGGTCTGGGGACCGGGTTCTTCAGAAGTCTTCCTAGCCAAGCTCCCAGACCAGTGCAGTCAGAGTCTTCCTTGAAGACCTTACCCAAGTTCCAGCTCCAAGAACATCCCTGACCCTCCTGGCCTCTCCTGCCCACCCTAGCCACTTCCTTGCTTCTGACTTTTCTAGCAAGTACTCCCAGCACACCTATTCACACATCCCATGTCCTTAGGATGTTAATCCAAAATATCCTGCTCTGATATTTGCTAGTATTTTCTGATTACTTCATTTGCTAGTATTTTCTGATTACTTCATATTTTAGCTCCTCATGCAGACTTGAAGCTACCCATGGGCGATACCCTCCTGTTGGACCACAGCCCCTTAGAGCAAGACCGGCTGGGCATCGGCAGGCTTTTGGAAAGAGCTTACAGGCAGAATTCTCTTCATTGTATTTATTACACTCATGTTCCAATTACTGTAGGTTTCAGAACAAGGGATGTTTTCTGTGAGAGCCATGGGCTTTCTTCTCTCATGCACTATGAGGGATGAGAGATGAATCCCAAAGTTGCCTTCTGAACCCATCTTGCTACACCTCCTAACCATAACCACACCTGGGTGAACACTCAATTCCAATCCAAGTGGAAGTGGGAAAGACCTGAGAGTGTTGGAATTTTCGTGAGGGTGAAATAATTTCCTAGTTTATAAGTCAAAATTCCCAAGGACTATGGGGTCTACAACCTAGAAGCTCAGATGATTTCAGTTATTCTGTCCTGGGACATACCTCTTCACTATCCCAAGGCAAAGATGGCCATGTACTCTTATAGCAAAATGACCTATTCTTAAACCCTGAAGTCACCATATTCTTTTAATGCACCTGGCTGGATTTTTTTTTGCAAACATTGTTTGTGAGCTTCATCACAAACAAAGGCCAGTAGAATACAGACTTCCAAGAATTCAACTGCATTTCTATATTCTTCAGGGAGCTTTAATCTTCTACTCCAAGACTGACTTAAAAAGAAAAATCTGAGCAATAACAGGAGAGTCTCTAAGATACATAATGGGAAATGTAAACACATTGTACGAATCAACTGTGCACACACTTCATTATCCCAGTAGCATATTTCTTTCCATCTCAAGAGAAGTATAAAAGAATCCTTCAAACTCTACACTCAGAGCTTTAAATAGCCTTAGTTTCCAAGGTGAAATAGACTGATCTTCTAAATGATAAGAAGTAAAAAAGCTATCAGCCATATGTTGGTTTTTGTAAATCGGTTCTTTTCTAAAAGACGCAAGTCTTTCCAAGAAGGCCGAGGGCAACCTTTATTGGATCTAGTTCCCAAAAATATTAAATGAGAAATATACTAATAGGCTAGCACATTACCGAGGAGGAAACGTTACCAGGTCTGAGCGTTTGGCCTTGAGTAAGAAACATTTTAACATTCTGAAACATTAATGCCTTGCTTGTCCCCAACTCAATCCTCAAGCGACTGATGAGGAATACTCAACACAGATGGTTTTGTAAGCACAATTGGTACTAAGTTCTGGATTTTGTAGCAATTTTTCTGCATCTCAAATCTCAATGAGATTTCCAGTAAAATGGATTCCAAACATCTATATACACAGTAGAATTTATGATATCAAATAATTTCTGATCCTTTAGGACTTAGCCCAAATGTCAATTCATCAGAATCTTTCCCTAGACATCCCAGCTAAAGCATCTCCACCCTACACAGGTGAGGCATGGTTCTCACTGTGTTAATTACCCAATTCCTTTATCAAAGTTCTTATAGTACCTGTATTGCCTTACTCATTTGTAAAGTGTGAACTGTTCATCTCTCCTTGAGAAAGCAATCTAGATCTCCTTGCAGTTAGGCCCTCAGTATCCCAAAATCTTATGCCTGGCAGCATAAATTTAGGAACCAATTAAATTTTTAAAAGATTTTGTTGGCCGAGCACAGTGGCTCACGTCTATAATCCCAGCACTTTGGGAGGCCGAGGCGGGCAGATCACAAGGTCAAGAGATCGAGACCATCCTGGCCAACATGGTGAAATCCTGTCTCTACTAAAAAAACAAAACAAAACAAAAAAAAAAACAAAAATTAGCTGGGCATGGTGGCATACGCCTGTAGTCCCAGCTACTCAACAGGTAGGAGAATCTCTTGAATCCAGGAGGCAGAGGTTGCAGTGAACTGAGATCACGCCACTGCACTCCAGCCTGGTGACTGAGCTAGACTGTGTCTCAGAAAAAAAAAAAAAGCTTTTGTTTTACGGTGGTAAATTATACAAAAATAGTTATTATGGTAAATTTTAAGTATATAATTCATTAGCATTAAGTGCATTCACACTGTTGTGAAACCATCACCACTATCCATCTCCAGAACTTTTTCATCTTCCCAAACTGAAAATCTATACCACTGAACACTAACTCTATTCTGTCCTCCCTCTGGCCCCTGGCACCACCATTCTACCTTCTATCTCCACTAACTTGACTATTCTAGGACCTCCTGTAAACGGAATCATAGAATATTTGTCCTTTTGTGACTGGCTTGTTTTACTTAGCATAATGTCTTCAGTGTTTGCCCATGCTGTGGCATGTATCAGAATTCCCCTCCTTTTGGGAGTGAATAATATTCGATTGCATGTACATACCACATTTTGTTTATCCGTTCATCTATTGATGGACATTCGGGTTCTTTCCACCTCTTGGCTATTGTGAATAATGCTGTTATAAACAATGGTGTGTAAATATCCATCAGACCCAGTTCCTGCTTCCAGTTCTTTGAGATGTACACCCAGTAGTGGAATTGCTGGATCATATGGTAATTCAATTTTCGGAGGAAATGCCAGGCCATTTTCCACAGGGGCTGTACCATTTCACATGTGCACCAGCAACAAAGAAGAGTTTCCATTTCCCCACATCCTCATCAATGTTTGTTATTTTCTGGGTTTTTGCCAACTGCGTTTCATCCTAAGCAACAGTTCCCACTTGAATCTGTTGTACATTAGCAGATCTAGTAAGACACCGAACTGACTTGGTTTACTGTGTGATATATAGTCAGAGGTCACGAACAGCTAAGTCAAAATAACTTACCTTTCATAGTTGAGTCTGGGCTAGTGGAAGAAAGATTTATTTCTGGATATTTGGAGCCCCTTCACACTTGAAATATAACCAAGAAATGAAAAGAGACCCAACTGCCACACAGCTTTCTCCCCATGTGGCGCCCGCCTTTTCTACACACTGCCCTGGTCAACAGCAAGTGGAACTTCAGACAGGTATGCTCTGCACAGCACTACCCACAGGCCCCGCCACTTCTGAGAGAGCATGGGGCCTTGAGAAACTATAGTGTTGGCCATTAAAACTTGAAAGGGGCTGGGCATGGTAGCTCACACCTGTAATGTCAGCACTTTGGGAGGCTGAGGCGGGAGGACTGCATGAGCCTAAGAGTTCGAGACCAGCCTAGGCAACATGGTGAAGCCCCAGCTCTACAAAAAAATACAAAAAATTAGCCAGACGTGGTGGGGCTCGCTTGTAGTCCCAGACACTTGGGAGGCTGAGGTGGGAGGACCACCTGAGCCTGAGCAGACTGAGGCTGCAGTAAGCCATGATTGTCCCACTCCACCCCTGCCTGGGCAACAGAGTGAGACTCTATCTCAAAAAAATAATTTTAAAAAAGACTTGGAAGGAAGGAGGAGTGGCAATTATAATCATCTAAATGCAATGGCCTGGCTTTATCTTTGCCTAACACTCTAGAAGCCTACAAATATCAGAAGGAGGGAAAAGTTTAATTTCCAAAGACAAAGTTTTCAGAGCTATGTGACCTCTGAGAGAATAAGGCCATCTGAGACAATTATTTCTTGAAGCTCCAATCCAGGCTTAGGGAATAAAGCCACCAGCCAAAGCTCTGTCTCCTTTCCCTCAAAACGGCTGGAGTCTCCCTGCCCTGAGGGACTTAGATGCTGAAGAGAAGGCCCTATGGCCTACTGGACTGTCTCCCCTGCCCCTAGCATAGGGCTTGGTGCAAATCTGGGAAGGAATATGTAAGTCCTGAAACAATGAGTTGGGTATAAGGCCTAGCTGTGAAGATTGGGGGCTGCTTTCTTCTTGGGACATTCCATCCCAACTGATGCCTTTTTCATGGACCAGGCCTTAGAGTTCTGGTAGACCCAAGACAGGAGTCCTTCACACAAGGCCCTGTGATCGTCATGGCATGGCCTCCTGTGAGTTCAGCCAAGGCAGGCCTTCTCCACTCCCGCCTCAGAGCCACCCTAGGAAACCCTGATGGTTACAATAGTATTCAAATCCCTCTCTCTACTCCCTGGTCTATTTCTGTGTCCCACCCCTCCCCATCTCCCACACTGGTACTCTCTTCCAGCAGTAACAGTAGTGGTAATGATAGTAACAGCCAGCTTCATGAATTGCTCTGCAGTTTTATATAGTGCTTCCAATTGCACTGGTTTATTAGATCCTCAGCATAACCAGATAGGAAAGCCCAGGGGCCATCTGACTGACTCCAAGTCCTCGAGCAATGTGTGGTGGGACCAGGCTTCCAGACTCCAATGACCCCGTCCTCTTTGAGTGGCTTTCTGTTCAAGTGTTACACAAGTACCTCTCAGTGTCAAAGTCAAATGCCCCATCCTTTGCAGGGGCTCTCTTACTCACCAAGAAGACAGCTTCCAGCAGGTAGATCTGAATCACACTAGCATGCTCAGACTAAACATAATTCCATGTGTTTGTAGCTGTTTTAAACTATGCCCACAAATTCTCTCTTATTCCTCCCTTCAGAGGCGAAGCTTAATTCCCCTCCCTCCTAGTGTGGGCTGGACTTAATTACTCGCCTCCAATGAATAAAGAAGGTGAATCAATGAGGTGTGATTTTAGAGAGTAGGCCATAAACGTCACGTGGCTTCCTCCTTGCTTTTTGATTTTGGGAATTAGGCTATTACCAGTCATCTCTGTGGTGAGGGGCCTGCAGGAGGGAACCATGCCTGGGCCTGGTGTGCACTTGCCCCACTGCGTCCTTAGTGACAGAGATGAAACTGCTGGGCAAGAAGAGGTATGTACTTCTGAAATGGCTGTCATACAGATAGCCAAATTACACCAAAGATTGGGCAAATCGGTCTCCTGCCAGCAGTTTATCCAGGTGTCTCATCATGCCCTGGTCAGCAGTGATTATTAGAAGCCACTTCTTAACTCAAATAATTTAATTTTTTGTGATGGAGTTTCAGGAAGAACCATGGAAAGATATGTGAACAGCTAAGAAAACGTTTCTCTCAAATCATATACCATATGTTTTCTCTGTCTCAGTAACCCCCACACTGACCTTGCCTCCTCTTACTCCAACCAGGCTTCGACCAAGGCGGAAAACAGATCATCTCTGTCATGAAAGCCACTGAAATGTAACCATAAAAATGGGGCACCATCTCCTCTTGCACCTCTAGACATCTGGCAATGATCATGGGCAAAGTGCCTTCTTCCCCACTGAAGATACTCAATTACATCCTGTTCTATAACACTACCTATTCTTCCATCCCTTTGACCTATATAAACTTTCTTCAAATTTTAAAAATAAAAACAAAAAATAAAGATGATGTATTTTTTTTTTGAGACAGAGTCTTGCTTTCCAGCCTAGGCTGGAGTGCAGTGGCATGATCTTGGCTCACTGCAACCTCTGCCTCCAGGGTTCAAGCAATCCTCTGCCTTGGCCTCCGGAGTAGCTGGGATTCCAGGTACCTGCCACCACGCCCAGCTAATTTTTTTGTGCTTTTAGTAGAGGTGGGGTTTCACCATGTTGGCCAGGCTGGTCTTGAACTCCTGACCTCTGGATCCACCTGCTTTGGCCTCCCAAAGTGCTGGGATTATAGGCATGAGTCACCGCGCCCATCCTAAGATGATGTATTTCCATTAGCACAAAACAAGATGGGCAACCTGACCAAAAAAGGGGCCCTGAATTCCGAGTTAGCAATGATGCTGTCTCTCATAGTGATTACCAAGCTGTATCCTGAGGAAGACCAGTGTCCGCAGGTCTACAGGTGTTACATCACCTTCCAAGAGACATAGTCTGGGAATGCTGGCCAAGATTACATGGATGGATGGCCCTATAGATGGAATGAAATGTATTCATGCTGATCCTTACCGAACTAAAGAGTGAAGTTTTCTAGATTATCTGAGTATATGTGTAACACAGTTTTAGATATTTCAAATTACGTTATATTTAATCCTATCAATGCAGTTATTAATAGTAATTTTCTTTTTTTTTTAAGAGATAGGGTCTTGTTCTGTCACCCATGCTGGAGTGCAGTGGCATGCTCACAGCTCGCAGCGGCCTTAAACTCATGGGCTCAAGGGTTCCTCTCACCTCAGCCTCCAAAGTAGCTAGGAATTCAGGCATAAACATTCAGCTAATTTCTTAATTTTTTATTGAGATGGATCTCACTATGTTGCACAGGCTGGCTTGAACTTCTGGCCTTAAGTAATACTCCCATCTCAGTCTCCCAAAGCGCTGAGATTACAGGCATGAGCCACAGTGCCCCAGCAGCCACTTTCTCATGTGTCCTTGCTTCAAAGGCTACACATGAAGCTCTAGTGCACATAGAAGTCACTGCTGGTTACTCAGGAGAACATATTCAATCTCAGGATTATTTGCCAACTGCCTATGTTTTCTCTGCAATCTACCCCAATAAAAGTATCTGTGCACTGCACTACTTTGATAAGAGGTAGAGTGACTCAAAATTGCCTATTGTCTTGTAAGTATTTAAGCACATTTCCCAGAAAAAAAAGTTTCTTGATTTGAATATGTAAACCTAGCATATAAAAGCCAGAAAAGAGGAGTTCAGAAAAAAAGCAAGAAGGGGAAAGACAGGCAACAGGCATGTGGGTGGTCGTAACAGCTTTTGGGAACAGTATTTCCAAGGAGACAGAATGGAGCAAAAACTCTTTTAACTCCCTCCCAGCCACAGCCACGTAAAGTCCATGACTTTCATCCAGGTGCAATGGCGCGAGAACGTAGGCCCCACTAGTAAGGAGGCGGAAGGCTGCCTGAGCTCCAGAGTTCGAGTCCAGACTAGGCAATGTAGCAAGACCCCAACCTCTAAAATTTAACAAAAAGTCCACGACTTTCAAATTTCTTCCCTTAGATCCTACACAGACCACTCTAGGCATGGCAGGGATAACTGACCGTTTAATCAATCTACAAAGAGTGAGGTTAAGTGACTGGGACAAGGCAACATAGCCAGGTTGAAGAACAAGACCCAGATATGCTTACATCACAAAGGGGCAACATCTAGGTTAGCATACACTAATTTGTGGATGACCACCCCACTCCTGCACATCCAGGACAACCACTGTGCCATGCCCTCGCTGTACCTGAAGTGCCTCTCCATCTGAGGCCTTCCTCACAGACCGTGTCACACGGTGGACTTCACCACAGCCCAGACATCACCTCCTCTGGGAACCCCTTGCCTGCACCCTCCAACCTTCTCTATCACAGCCCCACCCCCTGCGGCCCTACAGCGCTTCCTCTACACCTGCGCACCTGCATGGATCAGACCTCACTGAGCTCACTCACTGCAATAGGGACCGTGTCCTTTTCCACTAGGTTTCCCCAGCCCCTAACAGAGCATAAGGGCTCAGTACAATTTGATTCAGCAGAGATGGAAAAGCTGACGTCATCTACCCTGCATGCCATTAGAGTGACTTATACCAAATGAATAAAACATGATCATTTTTGCATCAACTCAGAAAAGCATTTTTTTTTCTCTAACCAAATTGAAGAAGAATTAATTGGGTGTTTCCTGGTGTCCTAACAGTTATTTCTTTTTAAATCACCACATGTCTGCGTTGCCTTGGGCAGCTGAAGCATGTATCCCCACTATTCAGGGACCAGCGAGATGACACCAGGATGCAGAGATGTCAGGCCTCCCCTCACTGTACAGCAGAGGCTTGTGTTAATGAAAAAGTCCCACTTTCTTCCCCCACCAAAGCTCCCTTAAGTCCATATAACTCACTGTGGCTAGAAGGCACTGTTACCATAGCTGTGTGTGTTCCGAAGGGGCACGTCCACAGCTGATAGTGATCAGAAGTGAGAAAACAAATGGAGAGCAGTCTGGAAACATGTGCCTAATCCATCCCACTCAGCCTGAAGACAACTTCCTTCCTTTCCCAAGAGACACCTGGGTGCCTTTTCATTCTCCCTACTATGTGGCCGAACCCTCACAACTAATGCTTGAGTTCTGAAGTTTATCCAGGTAGAGACGGAATCATTGATGACATTTATGAGCTCACTCAAAACAGGCCATGCACAGTGGCTCACACCTGTAATCCCAGCACTTTGGGAGGCCGAGACAGACAGATCACCTGAGGTCAGGAGTTTGAGACCAGCCTGGCCAATATGGCGAAACCCTGTCTCTCCTAAAAATACAAAAATTAGCCAGGCACAGTGGCGGGCACCTGTAATCCCAACTACTCAGAAGGCTGAGGCAGGAGAATCGCTTGAACCCAGGAGGCAGAGGTTGCGGTGAACCGAGATGGCGCCACTGAACTCCAGCCTAGGCAACAGGGTGAGACTCCGTCTCAAACAAACAAACAAATGAAAAACACAAAAGACAAAACACACAACTTTTTTCTACTTTAGAGGAAGTGGAAGGGAACTACTGTGTGTGTGCCAGGCATCATGGAGAATGTTTCACATGCACCGTCAATCCATCCTCACGTCCACTCCAGGAAATGTTTCACTAATCCTCAGCCTAGGATAAAGAGAAGCACATTTCAGGCAAGCTAAGTAACTTACCTGCGGCCACCTTCCTTCACACCCTGCAAGGATGCCTCATCTCAAGAGATTCTTCAGTGTTAACTAAATGATGCTAACTCCCAGAGCATTCCATCTATTCTGCCCTCTATCTTACGTTTATCCTATTGATTTTTATTGGCCTCTTTATTGGACTCAGCTTCTTTCCCTTAAGATGTCGCCACCTGGCAGGAATCAGGTGTTCACTGCTCGAAGTAATCAGTTTCCTCAGTCTTCCTTTATTAAACAACCTGTTTCCTTAATCACTCCCCACCCGTAACCCACCCCCCAGCAATTCTGCTTCAGAGTGCTCGCTGGCTAAAATGAGCTCTAAAAGAGACTTTCAAAAACTGGTATCACAACAACTCTCATTACCACGAGTCAACAGACATGCACTATTAAACACCTACCATGTGCCAACCCCTCTTAACAACGTGTATGGGCTCTAGGGTGTGGAAGGGATCAGGATAGTCTTTGGGTGTCTACCACGCCCAGGGGCATTACACATTACCTCTTTAATCTGGGTACATTTATATCCATTTTACAAATGAGCAAAATGAGACCTAGGTTAGAAGTCCCTTGCCTGGAAACAGAGAGCCCCAGCCTCTCTAGGAGGCCTCTATATGCTGTCTGGCACAGTGCAGATAGTCCTCCACCATACAAAGGAATAGACCAGCCGCGATCCTCGGGAGCTCACTGCATAGTTGAGAAGCCTGGCTGTTCACTAAAAAAAAAAAACCCTGCATTCAAGTGAGTATTTGCAGGGGGATCAATGAGTGGGCAAATAAGAGTGGCCCGTAAGGTGGGAAGAACAGAGCACTGGGGGAGGCCCCAAGCAGAAAGACGTGAGCCAGACCAGGCATGGAATCTCACGCCTATAATCCCAGCACTTTGGGAGGCCAAGGCAGGTGGATCGCCTGAGGTCAGGAGTTCGAAACCAGCCTGGCCAACATGGTGAAACCCATCTCTACCAAAAATACAAAAATTAGCTGGGTGCGGTGGCAGGCGCCTGTAGTCGCAGCTACTTGGGAGCCTGAGGCAGGAGAATCGCTTGAGCACAGGAGGCGGAGGTTGCAGTGAGCGGAGATCTTGCCACTACACTCCAGCCTGGGTGACAGAGCGAGACTCCGTCTCAAAAGAAAAAAAAAAAGACATGAGCCAGCCTGTGCTATGAGAGCTGATCCTGAGGGACAGCCTCTCCCTGTGAGTCCATCACATTGACCCCGCCACACCACAGCCATTTTCACAGGTCATGCCCTTCTATCACCAAATCTCCCCAAGTTTTCTAAAGGAACAGGCAACTTCTTTCCACCAAACTGCTCCACTGAGCGCTGCACGTGCCCTGACCCTTCCCAGCTTTCCCTTCTCATTCTTCTGCATGTGAACTTAGCTGTGAATATGGCCTTCGGGGTCCTGTGAGGGCCGCAAACAGCCCAACTTGGAGAGCCCCTTTCAACACTTCTCTGAGCAGCGGAATGAGGCAATGGGAAAGCGGGCAGGAGGCCCAGGCTGATTTTCATGGTGAATTCCCTGAGCCCCCTGGAGATGCTGCCCTTGAGAAGTCATCAATCAACAGCCACCCTGGGGGGTACATTACTGACTGCTGCACATTTCTGGTCTTTCTGCAAACAGAATGATACATATCAAGTTCCACATTGGTGCAGGCTGTAAGGACCATCTATTTGCTATCGGTGTGTGTCGGGTAAATCCATATCCCATGAGGCCAATTTTGCTCAAGCACATGCCACTTTCACTTTTATTTATACAGACACATTCTTGAGTCTCTGGCAAACGATGCTACATTTGCTTCTGGGCCACCGCCAGAGCAGCCTTTAAACCAGGTGGGCACTCAGTACACCTGGGAAGCACACAACCAAAGCAACTCCATTTGGTCTGGAACACAAACAGCACAGACTTAACCACACCGCCTTTCCAAAGGCACTGGTCCCCCTCCTCCCTGACTCCAGCTTCCCTATGTCCTCATGTCCTCAGCTTGTCAACACTCAACTTATGACTTATGCACTTCACTTTCCTGTGCCTAGTGTTTTTTTTTTTTTACTCTGCTCTCTTATGAAAAAAAAAAGAAAGTATCAAATACCTAGTGAGCCCCCGTTCATCCAGCACTGTGCTGGGCTATAAGAGACATGCAAAGAACCGTAGAATGCTGTCCAGTGACTTCCTCCATCTAAGTGAGCAGACATGGGACATGAAAGGGCTTGCTGAGCAATGCATGCTTGTGCCATGGGAGCTCACAAAAAGCTGTCACCTCTCCCTGGGGAGGTCAGCAGAACAGATTGCATTGGGCAGACAGCGGAGGGGCAAGCCTTCTGGAAAACAGAACCATCAAAAAGCAATCATAGAGGTGGTAAGGGTCAAGGTGTTTGGGGACCTGCTTACGTGGAGAGAAAGGTTTCTGGAGGGGCAGATAAGGCTGGAAACAGAAGCCAGATGTTAACTGTGGAGAGTGGGGCCAAGGTAAGCCGGTAGCCTTTGCCTTCCATCAGGAAGATAGCAGATTTAAGCCACTGTGTTGTTTTGCTTGAGACGAACGCTGCGGCAGCACTGTGGAGGAAGAAGTGGGGACGGGAGCCACTGGAAGCAGCAAGTCTGTACCAGAGATTCTGAGGCACCTGACAGTGAGGAGCACCTGAGCTAGCGTGGTTGCCATGGGAATAGAAAAGCAGGAGCGACAGATGCACATGGCATATTTAAGGAGAGCCAAGGCCTTGTGACTGAGAACAAGGGAGAGGAAGCAGCCCAAAGTAACAGTGACATACATAGCGTACATTTGGTCGCTTAGCACTGCAACCCCCATTCTACGTGGGGAAGATTCCCCACTGCTTGATTCTTGATTTGGCTCTTGCAGAGCCAAAGGAGTCCAACATAGTTGTCCTCCCACTGTTCGGTGTGTGACCCACCTTGATCACATAGTCCCACCTGGGACCTGGAAACTTGAGGGGGTGAAAAGGACACGGGGATGGTTTAGGATTCAATCCCAGAGGGGGCATTCAGTAGTGATAGCCGGCATCAGGATGGGAGCAACGGTGACAGCTTTTGTGGTACAACTTGGGCCAAGCTTCCCTGGCATGGGAGAGTGTGCTTTGCCAACAATATACCAGCCTGGCCATTTCTTTTGTAGTTATGCAATGTGCTTCCAAAAAGTTCCTTGAGTCAGAATCACTTTCCATTGTTGCCTGACAACTAACTATATCAAATCCAACCCAATATCTACGCCCTTCCTAAAAGCCCTCATAGCCTCCAGCTCTGCTGAGCAGATGAAGCAAGCAACTTCATTGAGCACCTAACTTAGGCTCACTTCTGTCAGCCAACAGTCCAAGGTCCCACTGGACTATGCGTGTCAGGACAGGGGCCTGACATCTTCTCAATCCACTTCTGTTGCATAATTCCACTCTATCCAACAAAGTCTGACCTTACCCGATCCCTCAACCAGCACAGTGCCTTGCACAGGGTAGGCACTCCATATACCTGTAGAGCCACCTGAATGTATTCATTCTAGGCAAAAATCTGAAAAGCCTCTCATGAGTTAAAAGTACATATTGCTATGCTGTTTAGAAAGTTTTGAAAAGACCAGGTATGGTGGCTCACACTTGTAATCCCAGCACTTTGGGAGGCTGAGGCAGGCAGATCACTTGAGGCCAGTAGTTTGAGACAAGCCTGGCCAACATGGTGAAAGCCCCATCTCTACTAAAAATACAGAAATTAGCCAGGCATCGTGGTGGGCACCTATAATCCCAGCTACTTGGGAGGCTGAGACATGAGAATTGCTTGAACCTGGGAGGTGGAGGTTGCAGTGAGCTGAGGTCACAAACAGACACACGTTTTGAAAAGATACTGAGAAACAGAAGGAACAGAGAGTACTATGTACTGAAGCATTTCTATAACAGTTGCAAAATAATCCAAGGGGAAGAGGAAATGGGTACCAGCACAGATGAAGCAAGACTGGCCATGGGTGGTAACTAAGCTAGGAATAGGTCCATGGGAACTATACTATTCTTTCTGCTTTTGATATTGAAATGTTCCATAATAAAAGCTTTAAAAGATTAAATCATAACCACCAAAATGGAAATGACTATCCTTAAAAGTCTAAGCACCAAGGGAGAGGACTCAAATCTCCAGTAACGGTGATAAGTAATTGCTCCGGAACAGACAGTAAGACCTGAGCTCCATGTATTAGAAAAAAACTAGGATTCAGTAATAATGCTAAACCTCCATTTACTAAAGTGCTTTCAGGGAAAAAAGGCACTTCAATAAGGGAATCACCACTGAGGATTTGAGTCCAACGAGCACAGAAGGGCAAAGGGGTAGTGATTCTATCCTCTGCACAGCTCATGCAGTTCTAGTCCACATGTTAATCTTTGTGGTAACTGGAGGAGGAGGAGTGCATGACCTCTGTGTACATATGAAGTTGGTATCAATCCCAGAATATCAGGTTCACTAAATCAGAACACATAAAAACGTAGAGAGCCAGAAACATGCTCATAATTCTACAGATGTAACTTCTGTAATTCTGTAGCTGCCATTTCCCATTCCTGCAAAGTCTATTTAAGGCATGCCTGGCTTCCTATGGGAACACACCTAGTGTTAAGAAGCACTCAGATGTGAGTGCTTCCCCCACCCCACCAATAGTCAGTACTGTGTCTAAATACTTAAGCAGAAACTTCAAAAAGGACTTGCCTGAGAATGACACACATGCCACAGACAAAATGTCAAGTAGTTAATGTAAAAAATCAAAATCAATGGGAGATTTGCTATAAGACACAAGTTCATCTTTGAAGGTGTCTTCTCTCACCCTCTTCTGCATCATCCAGTTTTTGGAGGGTGCTTATGGACTGTTTATGCCTGGGGCAATTCTCATCACTGTCCCTGGTGCTTTGCTGTCCTGGCTGGGAGTCCTTATAAGGTGGAGTCTGCTTTCTCCCACCCTCCATACATTTCACGTGGTACCACTGCAGCTGTCAGCTCTCCTGCACTGACACCCCACAACGTGTTCCCCTCCCCCGACTCGCTATACTCTTAGTCTCCCAAATCCTGCCCCAGCTGCCCCTATTTTCCTTAAGCTAAATGCAGTTCTTCTCTATAACACCATCTGCTTCTATAACAGAGCAACGTAAATGATATGTGGTCTACAGATAATTAGTATTTTGTTGTAATTTCTAATTATGATCACAGGTTACCTCCTTGGAGGTATCTCAGAATAAGTCTCAGGCCATCTGGATTCCTAAGAGAACCCCATACAGGCTGTTTTGCTGATCAAGCTCTCCTCGCTTCTGGTTCTCCTTGAAGGGCAGAGCACCATCTGTACTTGAGGAAATCTTATCATCTTGATGGTAAACGTTCCTGATGGAGGCTATTGAAAAGGTTAACTCCCTGGAAATCAAGCAAGCGTTTTCTCATGGTACTCCCTGGCTTCCTCTTGGAAAGAGTATTTCTGGCCAGGTGCCGTGGCTCACACTTGTAATCCCAGCACCTTGGGAGGCCGAGACAGGTGGATCACCTGATGTCAGGGGTTCGAGACCAGCCTGGCCAACATGGTGAAACACCATCTCTACTGAAAAGACAAAAACTAGCCAGGCGTAGTGGTGGGTACCTGTAATCCCAGCTACTGGGGAGGCTGAGGCAGGAGAATTGCTTGAACCCAGGAGGCAGAGGTTGCATTGAGCTAAGATCGCATCATTGCACTCCAGCCTGGGTGACAAGAATGAAACTCCAGCAAAAGAAAGACTATATGTTGGGAAATACTACTGCATTTTTTAAAGATGAGGCTTTCCTGTGGCCAAACGTCTGGGGAACCCTTGCATGCTGTATTAGCATAGTAAAGGCTCGGCAATTAAGACAGCTTCTTAACATACCCTTTCCCCAAATAATACACACTGAGACTAGAGTTCTCCAGAACGCCTTGGGCTGTTCCAAGTACAGCTTAACAACAGTTTCAAAGCAGCTAAGCAGGAGCTGGAGGACAAGCCCAGGACCTTTTGCTGCTTTTAATTCTTTGCCATCTGTTTTATCGGGAATCATCCACATACACATTCTCAAAAAGATTCACAACCATTCCATGTTCCGGCTGTAACCTCAGTTCTGTTTTCATCTGCTGACTCTGGAAATCTAGGTCCGTTTCTAATGATCACAGATCACAGGAGATACAGTGGCTTGGTTTCCAGCACACATTCTATCCTTCTACTGTGCCCACCTGTCCTGCAGAGGATGGGAGGCTAAAGCCAACTCTCAAACTCCCTGCAGCTACAGTTCCAGATATGATGTAGGTTGAGTCAGTTAGATGTGCTTTTGTGAAATTCAGAACACCAAAGTGAGGCAGAGACCACATTTTGGCAGCAGCTGCCATTTGCTCAGCAAGCAAAGTCCAAGAGGCACCTGGTTCTTCTATGATAGTTTTAGCCAATGTTGCAGCATCCAGGTACCAGCTTTGTGGGTTCCAGGAGGCAGGACCAGGACATCATTTGCAGGTGCTGATCATAGCAGATGTGGCACGGTTCTAGAACCATAAAAGTCATGGTTTCCTGATTGTGGTACCCTCTCAATTGTGGCTGTTGCAATGTGGTTCTGGGGAAGCGGCTTCGTCTGTAGGAGGGGCACAGCTTCCTTGGTGGTCTAGTTCTGCAGTATGGTTCCAAGGTACTTATTCCTGAAACTGCCACCTAGAGACCTTTGTCTTCAGAACTCTTAATAGTTCTATAAGTCATTTAATTCCTTATAACAAATCCCTTCCTTGAATTTGCTGTAGTATATTCTGCTTTTTACAACTGAACCTTGATTCACACCTCAAGCTGTGCTCCAGCAAGGATGATCTACCTTCTCGGTCTCACCTTGATGGCTGTGGAATTTCAGACACAGATCACTATCTATTGTGCATCTAGGTGGGAAGCCTTCTGCATATGATTGATTGTGGCCAAAATGCTAAGAGTATAACCTGCAAAGCTGGGCTTTCTGCAAACCAAGCATGCATCCTGGGTCAGATCCATAGGGAGGCCCTGCCTACCAAGCAGGGATAGGCTAAAACTCCTGAAGGAGCAACTCTGTTATAAGCCACCACAGATAGACACCATGTAAAAACCCAGGCATCGGAGTTTACAAGAAGGAGCAATATTCCTGGGTTCTAATTACAGCCCATGTTACTTAAATTCTGAGTTTCTGACCCGACCCCGTTCTGCCACATGAGGCTAGTGACATCATCCACCTCATACAAGGATAGGAAAGAACTGGAGAGTAGACCCAAAAGGTCTTTGGAAAAAAGTATTCTAGCAAAGAATGACATTTATTACTACCACCATTATTACTCAAGAATCATAACCAAGAAGACAGGGACCTTTTCCCACACTTTAAAAGATACTTGCTAAGTCTTTAATACTCCTAACTTTTCAGCATATTGGCATTTAAAGAAAAAGGTTTATGAGCTTCATAAAAAATCAGCAAAGTGCAACGCTTCCTTTAGATTACAGCCAAGCGTTGGAAAGGTTTTAAAAAGTCATTTGACTTCAGTGTTGTCAAGACTCATTGCAGGGTTACTGTTATCATGTCAGTTGTATTTTTGTGCTGTTATCCAAGATGGTTGGAATATTTCCTGTACCCACGTAGTTAGGTAGTTCTGGATTTTTATTGTTGCTGTTTATGTTTAAGTGAGCCTGTTGCTTCACTTTTAATGCAACAAAAGTCCCCACGGCAGGTTTACTGCTAGCATTAAAATGCCAAGTCCCCTCTAAGCAAATCCTCTTCACACAATCTCAAAGTGTGCTCTAAGATAGCCAGATAGCCATGGGCAGGGGTTCTCAGGAAGAGACAGAACAGGCAGGAAAGCAGACAGCGCCAGACACAGGCTAAGGAGCTCAGAGTGGGAGTGGGTTAGGAATTGGGACAGTTGACAGAGAGGAAATGAGAGTCACCTGCAGCCAGAGCTCCCTGGGCTGAGGACAGTTCTGCAAGCACCTCACCATGCAGTCTAGGGCCAAGAACAGAAATTGTCCAGCATGTGAAGCCTAGAGCTCAAGGCCAGGACAGGTAAGGGTTCCATCTGCCAGCAAGCACTGGGTCAGTGGCAAGACGCCCACGTAGGCCTCTTGAGGAGGAAGTGGAGGAGCAGGAGGCCACTGATCAGGGAGTTCAATGGGAAAGATTCAGGTTCTGGGGAGGGGTGGGTCTAACATTCTTTACACACCTGATTCTTGGATTTACATTGCTAAAAGAGCCTTCGTTAAAAAGCAACTCCATGGGATTTCTCCGAGACTCCTTCATGCATTTAAAGTAAGATTTTGCTTTTTAAATTATCCTACACACACATTTTGGGAAAATAACAAAAATCAAAGCACCTCAAACCCACAAATCTGTGGATTTTTTTTTAACCACGAGAAAATCCATTTTACACTGCAATATTAAATCGTAGGTGTTGCCCTAACCCCCAAATATTCACTTTGGGATGGAGTGTTTGCTTCTCCGGCTAAAGCGAGAGAACTAAATCCTATTTGTTGTCAACAACAGTCAGAGAAATTTGGCTGGGCTATGATTATGCACTGCCCAAATAGCCATCCAGGCCAGAGGCAATCAGACAGATGTATTAATTCATGTAGATTAACTTTTTAAAATGAAATGGGCCAGGCTTGTTGTGTAGGAAGACATGTATCAAAATATACACAGCCGCTCTCTCTCTCCAACCCAATTAATAGCAGAGCCTTCCTCCAAGGACACTGGAGAAGGAGCTGCAAACATAAATGTCCCAGGCAGAAGGTCTCTGAAAGCAAGGCCTTCTGAAGAGAGCTTTGCTCTGTTCCCTAGGGTCGATTTAAAAAAAAAAGGAAGCTTTGTCAGGTCTTTTCCCTCCAGACACACACATCATTTTATTGGAAGTCACATGGTGTGATTAAATTTAACTGGGTGGAGCAGTGGAAAACCACAGTATTAACAATATAATTCTTTCTGGAGAAAGATTCATTCTGCCAAGCGCAAAAGATAATTCTGAAAGCTCCAAGCCACTAGCTACTTTCAACATTTGTTTTAAATCCAGAGAGACCAAGTTATAAGAAAGTATACCTCTGCTCATCGTGGCATTGTTTCTAATAACCAAAACACTGAAAACTACCTGGATTTTCATTTGGGCTCTTGGTAAAATATATATATATATATATTTTTAAAAATTTTAAATATATATATATATATCACATATAATAGATCACATGCAGCTTATGTAATCAGACATGTGTCTGTGTCCGTGTGTATGTACACAGGTGCAATTTCTAGAAGGAGACAGAAGTAAGCAGAAGTCATCTCTGGGGAGTAGAACTGGTTGGGGAAAGGGCGTCTTTTGCTCTTCACCCCTCTGTGCTGGTTGAATTTTTACGAGCAAGTATTACTTTCATAAATTGGAAAAACTAGCCATGAAAACATTTTTTAAAAATCACTTCAAGAGCCCACAGGCCAGGAACTCTGAAGAGCTCATTGTTGACTGGCTCTATCACCAACAAGCTGTAGAGGTGGAAACGTTTTGCATCTGCAAAATTTCTTGCAGTTTACAAGGCATACGCTAATTCCCTTTATTCCCATAACATGGTCAAAGTTGTCGAGACAAGACACTTCCTGCCACAGTTGCTGCTCCCATTTTACCTCCACAGAAATGGGAGCTTTAGAGGCTGGAGGGCTTGCCTAAGACCACAGGGGTTGCAGAACAAGGAGATCTGGACTTGAACCCAGGCCTCCTTCCTCACCACCGTGTTGTCATGCTGTGAACCCTGGACACGTCACTTCTGGTTTTGGTTTACCCAGCAATAAAAGGGAGGCTTTATCATAGGCATCCTTTCCACAAGTGAATCAACAGTAGCATCGCTATTTCATCAAGGAGGAAACTGACCTCAGTGGTTGAGTAACTTGCCCAGGGGCAGAACTTGAACTCAGAACCCTCTCGCCCCACCTCCAGGCTGAGATGCCAGGCCTCTCCAGACTTTCCCCTCCACCTGAAGCCGTGTTGGTTTCAGGACCCAGAGGTTCACAACAGTCCTGGCTGTTTGCAAAAACAAGTATTCTAAAAACTGTGACAGGGAGGGGCTGGATGGCAGTCCACAATGCCACCCATTCTCAAGGCTGTTGCCAAAAACCCACCTCTGTGCCCCAGAAGGCCTTGGGCAGTCTCAAGGATTCTGAGTGATTCTGCAGTAAGGGAAAAACTTCAGCTCTGCAAAGCATTGATAATATGGGACGCAAGCTCCGAGAACTCCTAGGACTTCTCCACAAAGCCCAAGCCCCTCCCCAGGCAGAGAGAAGGGGGTTTCCCACACACTCTCCTGCCTATGTGTGACCCGCACCCTGTTCCCATAGTGGTTGTGCAGAAAGGACATGCCAGCCCCGTTTGCCCTTCCTTCCAGCATGACAGGGAGGACAATCCCTTCCTGAGGAACTGACTGACATGATGTAGGGAGTGTAGCGTGGCATGGTAGTTGTGCGGACTCGCTCTCAGCGCAGGCATGAGAATAACTGTAAATGTGTAAGAACTATAGTAGCCACTGAATGCCTCCCACTCCAAAAAGGCAAAACTCCACACAGATGAGCAAGAGGAAGGGACCCGTTAGGCTGGCGCTTGCGGAGAAGGGTAGCTCTGCTCTGCCTGTGCCCCCAGCACAATGGGGAACTCACCTCTAGGAGCCTTCCCGACTCTGTGCCTGTCTCCTGCAGGCCATTAGACACTGGCCACAGCTATGTCAGCAGCAGGGGCTGAAACGGGCTTCCCCCAGGTCTTCACCCACACCACGGGCCAGCCAAGAGTCATCCCTACAGGGCGCCTCGGAGTCCTCTCTGGATTGCGCTGCAACCCTACAGCTTTCTGACAATGCAAGCTCAGTGACCAGTTAATCTCCACAAAATCCAAATCCATACTTGGCTCTATTCAAGGGCAATCTGTTTCAGGTAGTTCTCAAATGGCAGCGCTGACACACAGTGATCACACAGAATGAGTATACAGAATGGCTGGTTGGAGGAATGAGAGTCAGCACCTCACAGAAGTACTACAATGTGAATTTGAATATAGGAGACTTTTTTCCCTTTTTTACCCAACTAAAATTTATGCCCAGAGTGCCAAGTATTTGAGTAGCGACTGGCCATCGCCACTCACTGCTGTGGCGTGTGGTTTCAGTCCGGCTTTGCCAGATGAACACGTGTCAAGCCTCTGCATTTCCGAAGCAGCGGCCAGCTTTATTAGCTTCCAAGTCCTTTTGAAGGGAGCCTGCTTGCTTGTCCTGCCAGAGGTGATGACAGAAGCCAGAGCTTCCCTGGAATCAGCAGACTCAGAGGTGCCACGTGAACATTTAAGCAACGTTGAGTGCAGGCCCAAAGGGGCAAGTGGAATCAGATTCCAGCTCTTCAGGCAGGCTCCTTTCTGCTCCCTGTCTTCTCCGTCCTTCTCTTCTATTGGTGGACAGGCCTCCAGGGTCAACGAGTAATTGAGAATAAGCCAATTTTCTGAATAGCTCAGGAAAGAAAAACACTTAAATATCACCATAAGGAAAAGCATCTAGGAGAAAGCCAATCAACGACTGTTTATTCTGCAGTGACGATTTTCCAAACATCGTTTTTCTCTGGAGTAGTTGAACTCAAGTCCCTAAGACATCTTTGAATTTGTCAATCTCAGCAATGAAGGAGGACCAAGTACCACAGAGTAACTCATCCAATGAGGCTTCAGACTACTATGAGACTGCGGACATTGGAGCAAGGATGCTGCATTAACCCACGTGTGATGCCTAAGTACAAATATTATTAGCAACCCACACGCAGAACTACATGGCTACAGGAGATACTCCAGCTGCCTTAGAGGACAGCACCAAAAGACAACTGACATGAAAACAAAGGCGCTGAAACCTCACAGTTTCTACATGGAAGTATATCACCATGGCATGCTCAACCTGAAACTCGAAACCCGGTCTCCACGTATTAGCTACGATATCATGAGATCGGAAGAAAAAAATGTAGGTGAGACAAGTCACCAAAGCAGAACAAACAACTGTAACACCTTAATTTCATTTCTACACTTGAAAAATATTAACTCATGCTTGGTTTGTGCCTTTCTACAGAAACACCCTTCCCCTCTGGTCAGTCAGACCTGACAGATCAGCGTTTTGGAAACAGCCCGTAAACCCAACGGAAGGCAAGGAAATGTCACCTTGGACTATTGTCATAACACACACAGAGCTCCACGTGCTCCAGCGGTCTTCGAGCTACCACTGAGCTTCCAGTTTCTAGCTGACCTGCACAACTACACATAACCCTGGGTAGCTTTGGGCAGCTAGTTACAATTCAGTCTTGTCCCTTCAATAGTAAAGAGTAAGATTAAGGACACAGAGCCAGAAGGGCTGAGTTTACAACTTGGTTCTACCTCATACTGTGTGACTTAGGCAAGTTAGTCCATCTTGCTGGGCCTTAGTTTCCTCATCTGTAAAGTATGGGGATGAATATAACACCTACCACATAATGACGTCAAGATAATGAAAACCCTTCTTGGGGAACAGTAAGCACATGTTAGAGTTGGTTATTATATATTTAGAGTACATTAAGGACCTATGAAGCACTTTGAATACAAAAACTTTTCATTGCAATCACTATGTTTATAAATTTTTGACTTGGATATTTAAGTGTTATTTTAAGTACCACTATATCCAAAAATAGTAATGAGGCCTAGAAATTCTGTCTATTTAAAGTATGTCCATCTAAGTGTTTTAAAATGTGTCCACCTGGATTGCAACACTTGTCTCACCCTTTGTTTTTCAGCCTGTACAAGACTAAATTAGACACAGCATGTTCTACATATGGACTGCCTTAATTTCATGGCTCTGCTTCTCCAGACAGATACTACAGAGCAGGAGAAGGTGGGCTTATTAAGATACCAGCTGCAGGCCCTGAGGGCAAATGCACCCTGAAATCTCGAAAGAGCTGTTCTGAGTCCTTACTGTTTAGTTCTTACTTACTGATCTGTGATAATGAAAGCGACAAATAGTGTTTCTTAATAAGACTGTACTCAAACCACGGTAGTCCTTGGTATCTGGCCAATCCCTATACAAATACTCTGCTGCATTCTTTCCTAGAGACCAGATATTTATTGTGCACCTATGATAAACTAGCCACTGGGTAAGGCACTGGTATACACATACTCCCTGCTTTTACAGAGCTATCCAGGGAGTAAACAGATTGTCTTAATCAAAAATATACATCAAATTATAAATTGAGGTAAATGTCAAGAAGAAAAAAATCAGGGTTATAAAAGTGTAAAACAAGGAGACCTAGCTAAGATTGGGCTTGGCCAAGTCTCTTTGTAAGAGGTGATATTCAAACTGAGTCCTCCATTCCTCATACTACAAATAGAGCTACCATATAATCCAACAATGCTACTACGGGGCATTTATCCACAGGAAAGAAAACCATTATATCCAAGAGACATCTGTAACCCATGTTTACTACAGCGCTAGTCACAATGACCAAGACATGGAATCAACCAATCTGGTCACAGATTAATGGACAAAGAAAATGTGGTACATAGACATAACGGAACACTCTTCAGCCATAAAAAAGAATGAAATCTTGTCATTTGCAGCAATGTAGGTGGAACTGGAGGACACTAAGTGAAATAAGCCAGGAGCAGAAAAGTTACTGCATGCTCTCACTCATGTGGAAGCTAAAAGAAGTTGATCTCCTAGATGTAAAAAGTAGAAAAAAAGATACTAGAGACTGGAAGGGTAGGGGAAGAGGGTATTGGAAGAGATTTGTTAAAGGATACAAAATCACAGCTAGGTTAGAGGAGTAAATTCTAATATTCTATACCACTGTAGGATTAATATAGTTAATGTATCATTTCAAATAGCTAGGAGTAGGATATTTAACCTCAACACAAAGAAATGATAAGTGTTGGAGATTGTGGATATGCTAATTATCCTGATCTGATTGCTATACAATATATGTATCAAAACATTACCAGTGCCCTGTGAATATGTATAATTGAAATGGGAAATTTCCCTTGACCCTTTCACGGGCCTTGTGACAGGAGTGTCTCACTTACTCGACCCACAGCTCTCAATCCCTCGTGGGAGGGGAAGCAGGCAGGTGAGAGGGTGCAGGAGCCAGAGCAAGTTACTTTGGGTGCCAGCAGGAGCAAAACTCCATGCACGCCCCACGGCAGCATCTAGCGGGGAGTACCCACAACCCCTGAAGTTCCAAGGGGCATGTGTCATAGGAAGTACTCTTTTAGCTTTGCCATCTGTGGACAGCTTAAGTGTTTAACAGCTCAGTGGACCCTCTGCCTTTTTGCAAGGGCAGAGGGTCAGTGTGACCACTTTCTGTCACCTTTCTGTAACCTGAGCTCTTGTCCAGGGTCCAGGAAAAATTAGGTCATATGAATGAATTCAAGGATTGTAAATGTGGGGAATTTTACTGCCCATGGAAGTGTTCTCAGCAGGAAAAGGAGTTGGAAAGTGGATGGAGTGGGAAGATATTCTTCCCCTGAAGTCTGGCCATCCCTGATGGACTCTTCTCCAAAGTCACACCATCAAGCTTTCCCTCTGAAGTCCAGCTGCATCTCTCTGATGTTCAGCTGCTTCTTCTCTTTTCCCCTTCTCTGCTCTCCGTCAGAGGAGCTCGGGGTTTTTATGTGCAGGATGCAGAGGCAGGGTGGGCTGGGGTGGCTTTGGAAAAGGCAACATTTGAGTGGGAAAACGGGAATGTAAAATCTCCCTTTGAGATGTGGTTTCAGATTTGAGGGTGGGGCCCCCACGAGGGACCCTGCCCTTTTCTGCCCTTTTCTGCCTAGAATTGATCTGCCTCCTGTCCCTATCATAATTATTTTATGTCAGTTTAAAAAGATGTCTACAACAGGCAAATCCACAGAGAGAAAGTTGGTTTTAAAAAAGATAGCAAGAGCAAAATTTGCTTTTCAGTTGCCAGCATGAGGAGAAATGGAGCAAATACTAATGAAACAGATTGAGAAAAATAAGTGCATCTTTTGAAGCTAAACATATTTCATTGATTGTTCCTTATTATATCTTTAGTATTAAAGCTTTTTATTCTGCTGTTTTACAAAAATGAGACCTCTAGCTCTGGCAATCGCAGAGCAGGTTATTTCAGCCAACTATATCACTAAAAACAACCCCCCCCCTCACCAAATGCTAGATAAAATTGTTAAAATTATTCTTTAACACATTAAAATATAGGCAAGATAGTAGTGAAGAACTAGGGAAACTGGAGAACAGTGAGAACCCAGAGAGTCACTTTTGCCCTAAGGGCATTTGCTAATCCCAGAAATTTAAAATTTAGTTTGAAAGATTTTTCTGAGATTAGGAAGACAGATAAAAAAGATCAGAGCCTGCTCACAGTTGAGGTGCAAGTGAAAGATTATCCCCCCCTCAGTATACTAGGCCCAGATTCAGGATGAGGGTAGACGGGAAATAAACCTTTGTGTAGATTTGTGACTTGGGAATATTCAAGCCCTGAACTTGTTTTAAGGTGGCTCTGGACTACCAGGTGCCTGCCCAGCAGATGGAGGAGGATGCCTTAATAACAGATCTGATAAGATTTCCAAGCACAATTAACAGTCCAAAGATAACCAAGTCTACAAGGAAACAAAGTGTTACCAAAACACCAGGGGTATGGTCTAGGTTCTGCTGCTCACCACATGGCAAACCAGTGACTGAGGTGATGAGCACTGCCAGGGAAGATGGGCTTTAATCGGGTGCTGCGGTCAAGGAGATGGGAGCTCAGTCTCAAATCCATCTCCCTGACCGACTAAAACTGAGAGTTTACATAGCAGGGAAGAAAAAGCAACAATGTGCAAGAAACAGGAAATGGCGAAGGGCAAGGACCCAATCATGATGAATGAGGAGTCCGCCATCTCATTGTCTGGATGTGGTGATACAGTGAAGTTTCAGTTCTTTGATACTTTGAGAGGCTTGAAGGCCCTCTCCAGAGGAAGGAAGTCAGATAAAACAAAAGTAAGTTTCAAGCTTTAAGACCGGAAGGGTGAATTTCTATGTTTGTCAATAAGAACAGTCTATGGGACTACTGAATCAGTTTCAAAGGCACCATGAGCAAGAACCAGCTGAAAACCGTAAGAACCACCAAAGACTTCAGGTGTTGGCATTATCAGACTATGAAACAACCACGCTTATATTAAAGGATTTTTTTTTAAGGTTTAGAAATATGTCAGAAACAGGAAACATACTGACCTGGAATATTTCAAAGAGAACCAAACAGAACTTCTAAAAACTAAAAATACCATAATTTAAAAACTTGATATAACAGTTTAGTATCACACTAGGTACAGACAGAGACTTGATCAGTCAGAAATTGTTCAGAATAAACCATGGAAAGTAAAAAATGGAAAATACAGGAGAGGATAGAAAATGTAGAAGAAACAGTGAGAGGAAGGAGTATATTTAATCAGGATCCCAGAGAAAGAAGAGATAATGATATTTTGAAAGATAATTTGTAAGTTTAAAAGTCCATTTAACTCTAAGAAAAAAATAAGAAGCCACACCTGAACACCTTATTATCAAAATACACAAAGACAAGAATAAAAATCTTAAAGAGACAGGGGTAAGGGGACCTTATCTTTAAAACAGTAACAGACTGACAACTAACTTCTTAACAATAGCCATGCTAGATAGTGGAATGTTGCCTTTAATGTGTTCAAAGGAAATAACTCCCTACCTAGAATCCTACACTAGCAAAAAACAAGCGAACAAAACCATTTGAGAATAAAAGGTGGTTATATTATCCAGAAAGAAGATAAAAGTTTTGGTTAACTTTAATTTTATAAGTAGGCATAAATACTTAAGTGATAATGTCCATGGTAGTCACTAAGAATAACAAGAATGCTCTTTTTCAAACTAGTAAATGAAAAAAACAATTTAAATTCAGTTCAAAAGAAGTCAAGAAAGGAAAGAAAAAAGTCAGATCAGGCAATATTCCCAAATATATCAGTAATTACATTAAATGTAAATAGACGAGATACTCTAGTTACAAGACAAAGATTGTCAGACTAGATTTTAAATCTAACGGTATGCTCTTTATGAGAATGAGGTAAAACATAAACAATGAGAAGCTGTCAATCTGGCCAGGATAGCTATCCAGACATCAGAGAGAGCGACGGCAAAATCCCAGCAGTGGGGAAGCTGAACTGACAGGAGATCAGAGTCGTAAGGGGTAAAGATTAAAGGGAAATAGGGCCCAAATCAAGCCTGCAGGATAGGCCGGGCCAGTCCACACGAGGGTAGGCAAAAATTAAAAAGTGGGATTTACCCCCAAATGGTTGAAAAGTATTGGAGGAGGCACAGGAGACAACGTCTATAACCCCAAGTTGCAATACTACAAACTTAAACATAAATATAAAGAGCTGGTGCTTTTAAGTACAAATAATAAAGAATGTCTGGGATCACTGGGAAGTGATGTGGCTGGAGTGTGAAATTTGAGGTGATGATAAGCTGGAGATGACTTGGAAAGAACCAGAGAGGCCAGATGACAGAGGGTTTGTATTCTGATAAAAGAATTGTGATTTATACTTTGCAGATGGGGAAATGCTGAAGGATTTTAAACTAGGAAGTGATTTGACAAGATCTTCATTTAAAACCACTTAGGCAAGATTGTTTGGAAAATGAAATAAGGGGAGATGGAAGAGGGAGACCAGAGCCTCTGTAATATTGTATCATCCTAAATGCAGGTATTCAGTAATGTACAAAGAGGTGAAAATTCTTATTCTCCACTCTCAAGATGGAGAGAACAAAATCTGGGCAGCTGATATGGATTTTTAGCACCCAAAGAAGGTTATTCCCACTGCTGTTAAACCTCTTAAAAAATCAGCTTAACTTTGAAATTCTAAAACCTGCCGACTGTACTATTAATAAAGTTATTAAGCATTTTCTGAGGACTGGACATCTGCCTAGCACTTTAGGAAAAGTGCTCAGAACCTTAAAGTAGGAGGAGATTCGTCATTTGTTTTCTAAAACATCTGTGATGAGTTTACGAATTCATTTAGCCCAACCACCCAGGCACTGCTGGAGCCCCTTTTAGGTGAAAGGTCAGTTGACATCTGTGTGAACACTTCCAGGGATGGGAGCTCACCACCCCAACAAAGCAGCCAGTTTAGTAGTGGGAAAATATCTTGAGCTTACATTTTACCCCCAACCGGTCTCTACTGTCTTCCTGATCAAGGCAGAACAAAACAAACTCAATCCCTCTTCCACATAAGCCTCCTTTCCCATATGTGTAGCACTGGCTGGATTGATTCATGCAAGGTATCTCTGCCACGGACTCTCCTCTGTCCAAACCTCCAGAGCCCTCTGCCTGGTCCCTCCAGTGGAGCTGGACTCTGATGTTTCAACATCCTCCTTACCATGTGACACCAGAACTGGTCACAGCTTGAAGAGTTTTCAGGATGCTTGTGGACATTGCATTAGCCAGGCTTTAAATCATGATGCCTAAAGGCAATAGACAAAAATGCTAAGACAGATCAGATATGCTGTGGGCATTTTACCATAAATATTGCTGGATGAACCTTGGGTTCAAGTGTATAACGTTCTCTACTAATTTACAAGGAAATCTGCATTTGGCTCTCTTCTCCCAGACTCCACTGCACTATTTTCACTCTGAGTCTCGCTTGGAACTGCTGCCTAAAGGGGGTCGCTTATGCCCATGCCATTCACAACCTCTATCCTATAGCATTTGAGGATAAGACCGGAGGTACCTGGTGGGGTCCCACATGCATGTGTATAATGTGGTTTTATCTATACATATACACTCTTCATATTTAGTATGTCAATATCTACATCTCCCTTTACTGCAATGAGAAAAACAGGATACTCTTACCCAATTGGAATGTAGGCCAAATAGACATAAGCTATACCCCCAAATTAAAATAGGCCAGAACTAGGCAAATAGAATAAGGTACTTCATTCCCAAATATCCCCAGATGCCATCTGTTTGGTGGCATGTTCTGAAATCTGGGATCCAGTGCCAGCAGTAAGCAGTAAGCAAGAATCCTTTCTGAAAAAAGTGAGCTGCATCTTGAACTCCTAAGCCACCAGCCGCTTTTCAGTCACCGGGAATTAAGAACCTGAAGGCTAACGTGAAAATGGCACTGTCATGAAATAAAGCAGGTGGTGCACGTGAACTGGATATTTGATACAGCCCATGGCCACACCCTCCCCATGTGACTCTTCTAAAGACCCAAGCCAGAGAGACAGGAAGGAGGCAGGGAGCCTGGGAAGGCTGTCACCTGGCTCTAAGCCAGTTGCCAAGTTGGGAGAACAGCTCTGGAAGCCACTGCCCAAATGTGGGAGGGACCACTTGGTAGCCGGCAGCTCACTCCAGGCTCAGCACCCTCCTTCCGCTCTCAGCCCGGGGACAGCAGGATAGGAGGCCAGAGGACAGACCAGTGTCATCGCAGAAGCCCCTGCACCCACTTCCTTTCTTCGCCAGCAGCCAGTTCAGCCACCTGGGATCCCGCATGTTGACTATTCCTGCGGCAGACAAGGCCATCAAGGGAGGAACCAGGGGAAGGGGGACTCCCACATAGGCCTCTGATTGAGGAGTGTGAGAGATGGAAGTTTGGGGTAAGTCTGGATTCCTAAGTGGAAACTTACCAACATGGTATGACTTCAAAGAACTTTTGTTGACAATCCCTTCAGCACCGGCCCTCTATGGGCGCCTTATACCACTATATCATCTAACCCTCCTCACATCACTACCAGGTGGGGAACACTGCCCCATTTCACAGAGAAGACTCAAAAAGGTTAATGGCATCTGTCCAGGATATGTCTCCTGCCAAAACTCCTGTTCTTTCTAAAATAGCTCAGTGCCTAAGTTAAACCAAAATATCTCTCCTCCCTGGCCTGAAATGCCAAGACAAGAGACTCAGTTGGTTTTCTGGGGCAGAGCGGGTGGTTATAGGCATCCTCTGGTAAACACTGCTGGGCTCACACTGGAAGACAGGTTGAGGCTTACCGGGAAGACTGCTCTCGGGGAACCCACTGACACTGAGGCGAGACACAAGCTGTCTCCTGGGACATGGGAGAGTGGAGACACAGGTCTCCACGAGGAACAAGGAGGCGGCTGGGATGCCCAAAGGGGCAAAGGTAAACTGCTGGCTTCATTTGTCAAAGGGGAGTACCAACGTGTTAAACAGAAGAGGAACACATGATTCTACACTTACGTCTAACAAGTGTTTGCTGAGGGTTCATCTCAGAAGGTACCATGCTGGGACCATACCTCTCAAACCATCTGTGGTAAAGGGCTCGTGTTTTGTTTTGTTTTTTAATTATTTGCAATCTACTGTCTATGTGGTCTTGGTACACCTGACTCATATGCAACGCGTACCACAAACATGTGACATCGACAACACCCAAACTTTTCCATTCTCTGCTCAACAAGACAAGTCTACAAGTTGCCTTAGGATGCTGTGGCAATGAGGAGTTGTCATGGGAATTTCTAAATGCTTTTGCTCCGTTTCTGGTCTTCCTGCTTTACCTTTCTACTGACGAGTGGCAGACAGTTCACGGACTGTACCATTCTTAAGCTTCACTCCAGGAATTAGGCTGCAAGACTACAGAGTGGCTGTCCAATATTAAGACAGTCGAGTGTGTATATGTGAGAGCCAAATCTCCAGTTTAAAACACTCTAAAGAAGGACATCTGGGGAGGCCCTTAGCAGACCTAGGCTCGAGTTCAGACTTTCCAACTGACTCAACGTATAACCCCTTGTTTCCATGTGATTGACTTTCCTCTTCAGAAGATGCTGGATTTGTGCCAGGCAGCCACTAAGGACCCTTTCAGCTCCCAGGTGCCATGCTCTCTTCAGGCACACATCTCCAGAGACGACATACCTGCCCATGACTCATTTACATCTGCAGCCTGCCTCTGCCCCTCCATGCCTACCCCAACACCAGAGCCATTCATCTAAACATCTGGATATCTCCTAGACATCTCAAATTTGAAATGGGCCCTGCCCCTTGAAGTCTGTCCCATATCCATTAAGACCAACTCTGTCCTTCCAGTTGCTCAGACCAAATACCCTGGAGCCATCCTTCTCTATCTCACAATCCTCTTCTGGCATGTCAGGAAGATTCAACTCTCGCTGTTAAAATATAGCCAAGACTTAACTACTTCTTATCGCCACTACCCTGATTCAGGCCACTGTTATCAGTGGCAGTATGGCTCTGGTTCTGCCGTGCTGCCCATTCTTACACAGCAGCCAGAACGATGCTATTAAATCTCAGGTCAGGCCACTCCTCTGCACACAGCCCACCTATGGCTCCTGCTTTAATTCAGAGCCAAGGCCAGAGTCCTAACTGACGTGCAAAGCTCGGCACGAGCTGGCTCTCTACTGCTGCTCTGACCTTGTTTCCACCATTCGCCTCCTCATGCTCTGCTCCAGTCACGCTACTTCTTTGCATGCAGGGCCTTTGCATGCACCGTTTTCTCGGCCCAACATGACGTTCTTTCATTCCAGCATGGCTGACTTTGATTCCTTCCAAAGTTACCCAAAGGTCTCCCTGTCCCCCTAACATCCCAGCATCCCCACCCCCTACAGTTCATTTCCCCCTTTCCTGCTTAATCTTTCCCTCCTTAGCAGTTATAATTATTAACGACTAGGACTTATCGTATCTGCAGTCTGTCTTCCCAACCAGGATGTAAGCTCCTCGAGGGCAGAGAGTTTTGTCTGTTGTTCACATGCATGATCTCCCCAGCGCCTCCTACGGTGCCTAGCATAGGGTGCCGTCACACTAACTCCATCCTCCATATACTTGTGGAATGAGGAAGGGAGTTCTGCTCTAGCTGTCCAAGGCCCTCAGGTTACCTCCCTTCTCCACTTGGTCACCAGATCCACACAGCAAACACCTCAGTGTCTAAGGGGAAGATTCTGGCAGCGGGGAAAGAAGGCTGTCTCTCATCTCTGGGGCAGTCTCAGGAGGGAACTGTGGAGAAACCCACTACTCCTCCCTTAAATCCTCACCACTGACCTGGCTTCTAAAGCTGCTGCTTTGCACCCTCATCTCTGCAAAGGAAAATACCCTCAGGATGGGGTTTGTAAAAGTTAATCCCATGTAAACCCTTCAGCTGTTTACCGGAATCCCATTTAATCTCCTATAGAGATACCTCTAAATCATCTGCTCTCAAGGAGTCAGGGAAAAGAAGAGACAGCTCTTTTGAAGATGTTTTTATTGCCCTTGCTGCTGGGAAAACAAGTTTGAATTTCTATCAAGGGAAACGCAAAGCCATGGAGCAATTATTTATAGTCCCCTTCACCCCTAACCACAGGTTCCGCGGAGCATGTCATCTGCAACAGGTAAAGGGTTTTATTCATTTAAATGTTCCTCTGCACGAAGATCCTGGACCCCAACTGCAGTTGCACGTGTGAACCTGTACGACCTTCCGTTTGTGCTCACCAGGGAGGGCATGAAATGCTCTTAAAGCCAGAGCCATACACAAATGAGACTTCCCTCGACAGGTGGGACCAGCAGACCAGGCCAGCCACTGAGGAAGGGGGCTTCCATCTCTGTGGTTAACTGAGGTGCCTGCCCTCTCAGTCCCACATGCACCAACAGTCCTGAAAGGACTAGAACACTCTGGAACTTTGGAAGACAGGCATTTACAGGGTCCCTGGAGCAGCCACTACTCTGAGAGGCCTCTTCCATGACATCCCTGACAACCAGGCCCCGCTGTTTGCCCCAAAACTTCTGGACACAGCTGGGGACCAGGCATTCACTCACCATCTGGGGAGTCCGTTCCTCCCAAGTGCCATTTGTCCCACTGGGGTTTATGCCCTCCAGACATCCAGGGTCTTTGTCATCACCAAGCACTCACTATGTACCCAGTATGTTACTCATCTCGCTTGGTCACCGCAAGTGAAGGAGAGAGAATTCGCACCCCCACTCACAAGTGAGGAAATGCAGATTTAGAACAGTTAAAGAAGCTGCCCAAGGTGACACGGCTGAAAGTAACTAATAGACACTAGATTTGAACAGTGTGTCTGGCTCCAAAAATTACACACTTGACCACGCGGCTCTTCCACCTTTACTCCCACTCACCACACACTTTCAAAACTGATTTCCTGATGCTCAAGAGAAATGGACTGAAATTTTGCTTTGCGTGTCTGATAAGAGAACAAGAGAAATAGAGATACCAACCGTGAAACCCCTGAATGTGAATTCTTTCATTAAAGAACATCACTTAAATGCCCAAATCAATAGCTGACATTAAAATACAATGACTGAGAATAAAGAGGTTCCCCGCGAATTATACTTTTAAAACAGGTTAGCATCTTGAACACCCACACAAACACTGGAGCGCACTGCTAACAGCTGACTCCACAGAGGACCTTTCTCCTTGAGGATGGTCAGACCCCTTTCCGAGGAGACCCTCACCCCCGAGTTGCACTCTGTCTTAAGTTCTGCATTTCCAGCAACCTGGTCAACAAGCAGGCCTCCTGACTTTCCTCCCCAGAGTCAGTAGAGTAATACTTGAGAGCTGTTTAAAAGAAAGGAGTCAGAGGAGAATCGCTTGAACCCGAAAGACAGAGGTTGCAGTGAGCAGAGAGCCCGCCACTGCACTCCAGCTGGGGCAACAGAGCAAGACTCTATCTCAAAGAAAAAGAAAGGACTCAGATGTGAGGAGCCCTTCAGAGGTAGCTGTAATGGGCCTGATGGGAACAGGAATCCAAATGACCTGCCTTGCAGGGAGGGACACTGCAAGCCAGGAAGGAGAGCAGTTTATCCTTGGTCACCAAGCTCCCCATAGAAAAATGTAATGGGGCTGGATGCAGTGGCTCACCCCTGTAATCCCAGCATTTTGGGAGTGCAAGGTGGGCAGATCACGAGGTCAGGAGCTCAAGACCAGCCTGGCCAATGTAGTGAAACTCCATCTCTACTGAAAATACAAAAATTAGCCAGCTGTGGTGGCATGCACCTGTAGTCTCCACTACTTGAGAGGCTGAGGCAGGAGAATTGCTTGAACCCGGGAGGCAGAAGTTGCAGTGAGCTGAGATCATGCCACTACACTCCAGCCTGAGCAACAGAGTGAGACTCTGTCTCAAAAAAAAAAAAAAAAGAAAGAAAGAAAAACGTAATGGACCTTGGGGTCAGACAGCCCAGGAGGATTTGCAGCTGGCTTTACTAGGTGTGCTCCCTTAGTGAGATCAACCTCTCTATGCTCAGGACAATAGGAAGAAGAGTTGTCTCTACCTCATGTAGGGTTGCTATGAGGGGTAAAAACACATAGCATCTGTGAAAGGCTCAGCAGAGTGCCTGGCACATAATAGGTGCTAAATAAATGGTAGATTTTGTGTTTGTTATCATCATTAGTAATATTTTGTGATTTTCATTGTTGTGAGTGATTACTAGCAGTATTACAGGCAGTTTTAACTAGGACAGAGAATGGATTCCCTCATCTAATCCTCTTTTCCCTGAGGACACAGCTGGAACGCACAGTATCTTGGTCCTAAGGAGGATAACAATGGTGGCTAACATGTAGTACAGGCTGCATTTTTCTAAAGCTACTCATGAATCTTCCGTCATTAATATCAAGTTACTGATTTTTTACATTTGAAGTAATTAGCCAAATATTTTACAAATTGTTTCTCAACTATTTCTATCAGCTCCTAAATTCAGCTAAAAACAGATCACCTATCACAAAGAACCTAGAAGTTCAAGAAAGCCCATGCACCAAATGAACTTTTCTTCTTCACCTGACCACACAGCTTAACCCACATAGCTGGAAATTCAACCAGCTATTTTTTTATTTATCTTTATTTTATTTTATTTTTGAGACAGGGTGTCGCTCTGTCACCCAGGCTGGAGTGCAGTGGCGTGATCTCAGCTCACTGCAACCTCTGCCTCCCAGGTTCAAGAGATTCTTCTGTCTTAGCCTCCCAAGTAGCTGGGATTACATGCATGCACCACCATGCCTGGCTTTTCTTTTTTTTTTTTTTTTTTTTTTTTGGTATTTTTAGTAGAGTTGGGGGTTTCCCCATGTTGGCCAGGCTGGTCTCAAACTTCTGACTCAGGTGATCCGCCCACCTTGGCCTCCCAAAGTGCTGGATTACAGGTGTGGGCCACTCAGCACAGCCCTACCAGCTATTTAAAAGGCAAAAGTCAGCCAGACACAGTGGCTCACACCTGTAATCCCAGCACTTTGGGAGGCTGAAGCGGGCAGATCACATGAGGTCAGGACTTCAAGACCATCCTGGCCAACTTGGGGAAACCCCATCTCTACTAAAAATACAAAAATTAGCCAGGCGTGTGGCGCACTCCTGTAATTCCAGCTACTTGTGAGGCTGAGATAGGAGAATCACATGAATCCGGGAGGTGGAGGGTGCAGTGAGCTGAGATCTCTCACTCCAGCCTGGGCGACACTGCAAGACTCCATCTCAAAAAAAAAAAAAAAAAGCAAAAGTCCAAGAGGGAAAAAGGGGCTCAGGAGAGTTGGGCTAGCAACTACTCATACCTTAGTGTACATTCATGTAATCCGTTTTCCTTCCTTCCTTACCTAAGATGGACTAAGTGCCCTGAAAAGGGGTTTTTTTTGGACAGGAAAGGGGATTCTGGTGTTCGAGACTTTGGGGCAGATGCTATTAACCCCAGCTGGGCCCTAGAATCACCTGGAGAATCTAAAAAAAAAAGCTCCATATACATCCCCCAACCAAACCGGACATGGGTCTTTTTTTGTTTTTTTGTTTTTTAAAGCTTTGCAGATATTTCAGTCTGACGCCAACCCACCACTCACAGGAAAACAAGGCAGTCAAAGAGTAGTTCAAAAGCTGTGACCACGTGGGGCCATAGGAAAACCTAGCTGGAATGAGGCATCAAAACAATGATACACCCTTTAAAAAAAAAAACTCAAGTGGACTTCCTGTGGCCAAAGAGGGAGATGTTCAGGAGCCCCAAAACAAGTGACCGAGGGGCTTCCCAAGGGGCTGTCTTGCAGAAGTGAGGAGGTAGGGTGGAAGGCCCCCACACGGGGCTCCATCAGATCTTCTGCTCCTTTCACAAGGATAATCTACCAAAGTCAACTGCTATATGCCAGTAATGACGTTGAACTTAAAAACATATTAGCGCACGTCTGTACACATGCATACACACCACCCCCCCACCCACGAAAAGACAAAACCCTCAGGTATAAATCTAACAAAAGATGTACAAAATCTATAGCGGGAAAACAAAACCTCTGATGAAAGAAATCAAAGATCTAAATCAATGAGGAGATATTCCTCCACTGAATTGTAAAAATAAATTCTGAATCTCTCATCCTGATCACTTTCACAATGACAGTTAACAGAAAAATTCTCCTAAATAAACGCAGTCCCGTGGACCTTCAGTTACAAATAAGCAGCTCAGGTCCTCTGCCCCTGTCGGCTGCAGCGGGGAAGGAGGCCCCGACACAGGGTTGCCAGGTAAAATACAAATAACCTTGTAGTATATTCCAAATATTGCATAGAATATACTTTAAAAGTTTAAAAATTATTCACTTTGGCTAAAGTTCGAATTTCATTGTGCCTCCCAGGTTTTTATTTGCTGTACATGACAACCCTATTCCAAGGCCTCACTAGCAACGCTTGGACCAAGAAAAAACAACAAACCTCTTAGGTGTATTTGGTGCTCGACATTTTCCAATGCCTCTTCTACTCTTTTTCTCTCTGCATTTTGCTACCTGCCTGAGACGAAAGCAGGACAATCATTCTTCAGCACACCTGTTCAGCCCAGTGAGGCTCAACCCCACTGCATGGTAGAGGCACCTGGGAAGCTGCCGAAACAACAGAGGCCTGGAGCTCACCCCTAAGGATTCTGATTTAGCGGGTCTGGAGTGGGACCTGGGCGTCTTTTTAAAACAATCTATCATGGAAAAAGTTAAAGACAGAAGGCAGACAATAAAGAATAATGAACCCCAAGAGTCCCAATCACCTAGCTTCAACAATTACGAATGCATAGCCAATGTTATTTCATATACCAGTGCTGTCCAATGGAATTTTCCACAATGATGTAAATGTTCTATATCTGCACTGTGCATTATGGCAGCCCCTAGCCACATGTGACTGCTGAGCGCTTGAAATGTGGCTGCTGTCACCGTGGAACTGAATTTATTTTTTTTTAAGTTTTAATTAACTTAAATGGCCACAGGTGGCCAGTGGCTACATCCTGAACAACGCAGATCAACACCCTCACCTGCTTCCCTGCCATTGTTATTTTGAAGAAAATTCCAGATGTATATTATCTCACCCATATCTTTTAAAGCTTTCCAGATGATTCAAATGCAAAACCCCAGTTGCAAAGCAATGACCTGCTGTTTTAGTCCATTTGTGCTGCTATAACAAAATATCTGGAACTGGGTAATTTATAAAGAAAAGGAACTTCTGGGCACAGTGGCTCACGCCTATAATCCCAGCACTTTGGGAGGCTGAGGAGAGAGGGTCGCTCAAGCCCAGAAGTTCAAGACCAGCCTGGGCAACACAGGGAAACTGTGTCTCTACAAAACATGAAGATAAATTCGCTTGGTGTAGTGGCATGCACCTGTGGTCTCAGCTACTTGGGTGGCTGAGGCAGGAGGATTGCTTGAGCCTGTGAGGTTGAGGCTGCAGTGAGTTGTAATTGTACCACTGCACTCCCACCTGGGTGACAGAGTGAGGGAGGAGGCGGAGGCGGAGGCGGAGGCGGAGGCGGAGGCGGAGGCGGAGGCGGAGGCGGAGGCGGAGGCGGAGGCGGAGGCGGAGGCGGAACAACATATTCTCAGAGTTCTGGAGGCTGAGAAGTGCAAGATCAAGGCACTGGCAGGTCTGGTTGTCTGATGAGGGCTGATCTCTGCTTCCAAGATGGTGAGACTCCACAGGGGAGAAACACAGCAGCCTCACATGGTGGAAAGGCAAGCAGTCTGAATGCTGATGGAGCTTCTTTTATAAGGTCCTTCTTTTCATTCACAAGGGAGTGCCCCTCATGGTTTAATAACCTCTTCAAACCCCAGCACTTAATACTATCACATGCAGAACATCTGAATTTTGGAGGGGACATTTTCAACACATAGCACTAGTCAATCAAATATTCAATACTACAATGCTCCATTTATTTAGAGGACAGACTTTCCAGCAGCCTCACAACCTTAAGAAAGATAGTCTCAGCCTTGAGTGCACATTCAAATCACCTGGGGAGCTATACCTATGCCCAAGCCCCACCCTCTGAGATTCTGATTTGTCATCTATTTGGGGGTATGACTCTATTTTTCTCCTCCTCTCTTTGCCACAAGCCCCTCATGTGATTCAAATGTGTAGCTAGCATTGAGAATCACTCCTTTCAAGTCTTTCTACATAAAGCCTGTTCCAGACTAGCAGACCTGGCATCGCCTAGGAGCTGTTTAGAAGAGCAGACTCTCAGGCACCACTCCAGACTTTCTGATTCAGAATCTGCATTTTGACACGTTCCCCAGGTAACTTATATGCACATTAAAGTTTGAGATGTCCTACTCTAACACAGAGGCTCTCAAAACTTGGTCCTCTGACCAGAGGTCTCAGATTACCTGGGAATTTAGGAATGTAAATTTTCAGCTTCACCCCAGAACGCCACAATCAGAAATTCTGAGGGTGGGGCCCAGCAAGCTGTCTTTTAACAGACCCTGCAGGTGATGTTGATGTATTCTCAAGTTTGAGACCTACTGCTCTGAGGCCTGAAACACAGCTCCATATTGTTATGAATCCAGACCTCCAAGCAGCAAGAGATGCTTATGAAAATAAGTACTCTACTTCAAAAGAGAAGCTGAAGTCATCCTCTGGCTCCCATGCAAACAATTATACATGGATCTCTCTTTCTAATCCATAGGAATGGTTGGGGAGGAATTAAAGAAGAAAGCAAGCAACCCAGGGTCCCTTGGTATAGGGACAAATCCTATGCTCCCCATACTCTTTAGAAGAGCACAAGCCAATAACTGATGTTCATAAAAATATGTAAAACATTAAGCCCTTAAGTTGTGTCTGTTCACTACATTCTCAGTACACTAAGAAGGCAACTAAGTTTACATTTTTAAAAATATTTCTATTACAACGTATTATGTTTCTTTCAAGCGAAAACCCCTTAGGACAGTCCAATGTTCCTAAAAATGCAGAAGGATCAGAAGAAAGGTTACATGAGGGTGGTGTGGTAGGACTTCAGACCATTCTCCAGGGCAGTTACTGCTATGCTTTCTGAGGTCTTGCAGTTTTCTAAGAGCTGGAGCAAAGCTATGAACCTTCTTCCTTTAAAATTTTCAGAATGTACAGAAAATTCTGCATGCAATATCAGAAGGTTCAGGGACCCCAGGCCAATGCGTCTGATGTTGAGGGTATCCATTCTGCTGTGGGAAGCAGGCAGAAGGAGCAGAATGAGGCTCTTTGAGGCGTCAAAGGATTCAGACCCAGGCTGAATCCTGGCTTTCTCTCTAACGAGCTAAACCAGAGCCTCAGATGCCTCTTCTACAAAAAAGTAGCTGTAGGAAGGGCAGTTTCACTGTTCCCATTCTACAAATAAGGAAATTGAAATCTGGAGAAGTGGGAACCAGTCTAGGAGAGCCAGTGGCTAGGTCAGACTTGCAACCTCTGTGGCCTTTGAACTGGGGCATCTGCTGCCCAGGAGGATGCAATGCTGTCTTTTAGACTCTCCAGTGCAGCCAGGCACACCGTTCCGATCCCTACTGTCTAGCTCAGCCCTTCCCACCCTGAGAGCTCATCTCCTACACATCCAGACGAAGCCTGCTATCATGACCACTTCTCCTCTCTCCAGCAAAAAGACCCATCTCTGCTTGCAAACCTTATCCCGAGCCAGGAAGAGTTGGCCAATTCATCTGTTAAGCCTCAATGAATCCTGAACAGAATGAGCTCCTAAATCTGTGTTACTGTATTGCACTTACTCTGCGTAAACACCTATTCCTACTACTAAAACAGGAACTCCTTGAGAGCAGGGACTGCCTGTGACTCATCTCTGCAGCCCCAGAGTTAGCCTGTGAGCACCTAACAAACAAGGAAGGAAGGGGAAGAAAACAGGAGGGAGGGAAGGCAGGCACCACTCTGGCCCTCGCAGGTAGTACTGTTTGGAGTCCTGATTCATAATGGAGCAGCCTTTGGGACTTTGCAAGTGCTGTTTTACCCTGGTATTGTGTTTGCAGACAAGCCTGTCTCCAGGACTAAATTTTAAGCCCTCTGATGGTGCAAAAGAGTTTTCCTACCTTTATGTAAGAAATACCAAGGGCTACATTATACAGGCAACACAGTGAGTGACCACGAGACCTTCCATTTTCCTGAAGAGTCAAGATCTTCCTAACGAAGTATCCTAGACCCTAGACAGCAGGGTCTAGACTGAAGGCTATGAGTTGTCAGGAAATGAGTAGCCTAATTCTGCATACCCAACTTCCAGGATCCCCAAGCACACGCTAACAGGCCAAACTGTGGGTTCAGCTTCCCTCTCCCACAACCCCCCAGTCCTTCAGACCACACATATTCTCCTCCAGCAGTGGGGCCATAGAACAGAGTAGAACAGAGAATGATTAAGGCTGTTTTTCAAAATGGTTCTCAGCCAGAATGCCCTGATCTGGGGTACAGGGTCCCTAAGCGTTCAATGTGAACACAGCTCCTGCCAAGCTTTGAGCCTAGGGGCGCCCTGCACAGGTGATTATGGGTACATCTGTGCACATATTTACATGCATGTGTGTATACATACCATACACATATAAACACACACAGCCTTGGGGAGCAGAATAGAGCTGACTTTTGGTAATAAGCTGCCTGCACTGAGTCCTAGCAATCTCTCAAAGCCCTGAGCATTGTGACCTGGTTCTCGAGATCTGTAGGGTAACTTGGTAATTGGTTTCCCAGAAGTGCAGAAGTTAGTGACTGAGTCCAGCTCCAGGGACACAGGAAACCAGAAGAGCCAGCCAGAGAATCCCGTACCCCACTGACTGCACAGGGAGGCAATGCCTGATGCCTTCTTACATGCAGTACCATGCTCACTTCTGACAGTCTGGTTGGAGAAGCTGATATCGAGAAAGAAGATGGAATAATCTCAAGTAGGCCTAATGCACCACTAAGTGGTATGACCTGGAAGTTCTGTGGCTCTTCAATGGGAGGCTGAGGCAGACGGATCACAAGGTCAGGAGTCTGAGACCAGCCTGACTAACATGGTGAATAAAACGCTGTCTCTACTAAAAATACAAAAATTAGCCGGGCATGGTGGTGCACACCTGTAATTCTAGCTACTCAGGAGGCTGAGGCAGGAGAAGCTTGAACCCAGGAGTCGGAGGTTGCAGTGAGCCGAGACTGCACCACTGTACTCCGGCCTGGGTGACAGAGCGAGACTCTGTATCAAAGGAAAAAAGAAAAAAAAGAAGGCCAAGCTCCACTGGAAAGGGATCCAGGAGTCGCCACGGACGTGGTGAGACCTGGATGGATGAGGAAGAGGCAGATTGTTGGAGGAAAATGGAAGTAGTAATGGTAAACCAGGAGGGAACACAATGAAGAATTCAGAGTATCAGATTCAGATTTGAAATACAGTATGTGTATACTCTTCATATATATATATACACAAGAAGAAAGGTTACACTAGGGTGGCAGAGTAGTACTTAAGACCATCCTCCAGGGCAGTTATGGTTGTACATATATGTAAGCTCACAGCAAAAATGTCAATGAGTTAAAAGGCTATGTGGGGAACAAACATCCCTTGGTCCCTGTTTCCACTTTTCAGAGGTAAATTTGTGTGTGTACACAATGCTGGCATGTGCTTGTATGTTTCCTTCCTCATTTTCACACAAAGGGGATCACAGTATAGCTACTATTCCACTTACTTTTTTTACATCACCTTTTATTTTCAACATCTCTCTTGATTAATATATAAAAATAAGCCTAAAACCTTATAATGGTTGTTAATTATTCCATTATAGGAGTTACCAAATGCCCTTCAGCTGGAAACATTTACCTTGCTTCCAATATTCTGCTGTTTCAACCTGGCACTTTGTGCATTACCTGGGCAGGTTCACCAGGGAAGTAAACCTACGGCAGATTCTGGGTCAAGGAAAACTCTAGTTTCATTCTCGCCAACAGTTCGAATAGCATTTAGTGAGTACCTACACTGTGCAAAAGAGAAGGAAGAATAAAAGAGAGGATTTATTTTAGTAACACTGAAAATAAGCCAGTATTGGGGACCTGATGCCTCATGTGAAGAGGCATTTATTGAAGAATGGGCTAACGGCATTTCTACTTTATATATTTTTTTGCTATTGTATGTTTATATAATATATCCATTTTTGATAACTATTAAATGTGCAACCCAATATATGGGTTGTAAAACATTACTGCAGAACAGGTAATTACATGGCATATTTACCTCTCATCTATTATATATCATAAGTTCTTTTCACTGTCTTCAGCATAACTCAGTGGGTTACAAACTATGTGCATGAAAAAATCAGGCACTTTTTCAGCATTCTCTCCCAGGAGTTGCAATGATTGCCTGTGGAGGTTAGAACCAAATTAGTCTCTAGCCTCAAGCCCACTCCTACCCCTAATACCAGCCCCCTAACATGAAGGAGCATTCACATCAGGCAGTGGCTCAGCTGGCTGTTTTCCCAGCCAGAAAACCAGTGAGTAAGAAGCAAAGCTCCCCACTTGAGTTCTGATTTCCTGAAAAGCCAGATTCTCATTGCTTTCCCTACCGAGGCCCTTCCTCTGCACCCACCCTTTCATCAAAAGTGAAAGTGTTACTGCAACAGCACACAAGCCCTGGCATCAAAGATCTGTGTTATTCACTGGTTCCCAGAAAAACATTTGTCTGGGACACAGGTTAAGGAGCAGCCAAGAAGAGGTCATTGATCTCTGTCTCCAGGGCTCAGTGGCTTTGGCATGGGGAGGGGCCGAGGCTTTCCAGATGTTCCACCGAAGGGCTGGATGGGCGCCAGGAGAGCGCTGCAGATCTACAAAGGGATGCCTGTTCCCCAAGAGTGTACCAAGCAAAGTCAAAAACTCTGAAGAGAGTGCTGGCCAAAGTGGGCAGGGCCCCCAGAGAGACTTCAGCAGTGACCATCTTCCGCTGTCCTCACTCCCTTCAGTCCCCGGGCATCACAGCCACTACGCCCCCTCTCCCAGCACTCCCAGGCACACACATTTCCCCCAAACTACCAGCTCTGGTTCCTATAGTAACAAAGCAAAAGCTAACAGGGTTTGAAAAAGCAGTAAACTTGACAGCAACCATACAGAAGGGCAAAGAAAATAGCCTGGGAAATTCTGTTCTCATCCTAGAAATCTGCCTTCAGAGGAGTGCCAGCCCATCAGGGGGGCCCAGCTACAAGTCTAAAACCTCAGCTTTCAGCTCCCAAAGGCACAATTCCCATCCTCTGTCTCCACCCACCCTCTCTGAAAAGGAGAAGGCCAGAGTCACACGAAACAGCACACTAAGTAAGTTTGCAAGTTATCTGAACGGGGAGCAACCCCTAAACTCAGCATTTGGGTGACTGTGTGGCAATGATAACACGACTACTATTAAGACCTCTGATTCAGTCACTCATTAAACAAATATTTATTGAGCATGTACTATATGCCAGGCACTATTCCAGGTTGTTAGGGAAACAATGATAAACAACTTAGATAAAACTCTTGTCCTCAGGAGCTTACATTCTAGAGGAGCAAACGGATAATAAGTAAACAAACAAGCAAACAATACTCGTTTCATAAGGCACTAAGCCCAATGAAATAAAAGCAGCCCCAACAACAAAAAAGATTCCCAGGGAGGATATTATATATAAAAATGGAGGCAGTAGGATGATGCAGAAAGAAAAGTAGACTTTCTACGTTATACAAGTGTGTGGTGCTTTACTTTCAAAATGAGCTTTCCTGCACATCAGCTCATTTTGCCACTATTTTGACTGCTACCTATTGAGTTAGCAGGGTGAGAATGCATCAGTATGCTCATTGGCCCAAGCAGAAACATATTTGGAAGCCCAAATATGTGACATAATTTGTTCAAGATCCACCAAGTTTCATTCTTTGGGTATCTATGTTTCAGATAACTATAGAGAGAATAAAAAGATTAGCTACAAATCAGGGGAAGGTACTGCAATACATGACTGCCTCTGAAGCACTGAGAAATAGACAAAGACAACAGAAAAATGCACTGAGGGAGTGAACAGACATTTTTGAGGAAAGGTCAAAAACACATAAAGAGATTCTCTGTATCATGAATAATCAGATAAATACAAATTAAAACTGTAACGGCATATCACCCACCATATGGGTAGAAATTTAAAAGTCTGATAATACCAAATATTCATGAAGATAGAAAGCAACTGGATATTTCAAACATGTCTGGTGGTGGCATCAACTGATGAAATCACTCTGGAAAACAACTTATTACCTGGCAAAGCTGAACATGCTCATAGCTGTTGAACCATCATTTACCATACCTAAGTAAATAACCTAGAGAAACTATAGATACAAGTGCACCCCAAAATATAGTATTGTCCTTAACTGAAAAAACTTGAAAGTAATCCAGATGTCTAGAAATAGAAGAATGGATAAATTAATTTTGATGTATTAATATAATGGAATAATATACAGCAATAAAAAATGAATGACCTGCAGCCATATACACATCAATATGGATGAACCTCAAAAGTATAATGTTGAGTAAAACACAAATAATTTATATAGGATATTATTTTATTTATTTATTTAGGGAGGGAGCCTTACTCTGATGCCCAAGCTAGAGTGCAGTGGCGCGATCTCGGCTCACTGCAGCCTCTGCCTCCTGGGTTCGAGTGATTCCCTCGCCTCAGCCTCCTGAGTAACTAGGATTACAGACACCCGCCACTATGCCCGGCTAATTTCTGTACTTTTAGTAGAGGTGAGGTTTCACCATGTTGGCCAGGCTGGTCTCAAGCTCCTGGCCTCAAGTGATCTGCCCACCTTGGCTTCTCAAAGTGCTGAGATTACAGATATAAGCCACTGCATCATAAAGAAAAGCAAGAAAATAATTAATTCAAAAATCAGGATATTTACAACTTTTTCCCTCTATTGGGGGAAAAAAATGGCAAAGACAAGGTCAGTGAAGGGTGCCCAGGGGCTGCAAAGGCACTGGAGATACACTTATTTTAAAGCTGGATCGTAGGGACATGTGACCCAGGATATACAATATAAGTTCAGAATAAAAATAGTGGAAGGGAGGGAGGGTAAGGCTGATTTAAATTAAGTCCAAAAGACAGATTGATTCAAGGAAAACAAATCACAGAGGATATTTTTTTCTAAAGTCAAAAAAAAACACCCCATCATTTCTTTTCTAAGGCAAAGAAGCCTGACGAAGGCCTCATGCAGTACAGGAAGTGAAAGTTAAATCCAACGGACGCTGGTTTGTGTTTAAAAAATTAAAAATCAAAGCAAAATAGGTTCTTCTCCAGGCAGAGCCAGGTGTTTCTAGTTGGCCTGGCAGTGTCGTGGCTAGAAGGGCCATCATTACAGGCAGGGACAGGTTGAGCGGCCTCACCAACATCTGTAATTAAGCAGGTGAAGTCTGTCTTCCAAGCTCCAGCCACTCTGCCAATGACCCTGGTGACCCAAACCCACCTATTACAGGCAGTTCTTGACTTTCATCCCTTCAGCCTTCAAACAGCACGTAGGCCACACGTGGACACTCAGCCGTCAGCTGGTGGTCACATGTCACAGGATGCTTTCTGCCAGCCAAGCAACTCAGCCACCTCCACAGCTTTGCCATTTTTACCTGGCACTATTTACAACAGCCATTCCTTCATTCATTTAACGAGTATTTCCTAAAGACTTCTGGATCCTGGTACTGCTTTAGGTCATGAAGGTACAGCAGAGATGAAAATCAACATAGTCCCTGCCCTGATAGAGCTTAGATCCTAAAGAGTTTGTACAATTATTTGAATATTTTATTGCCTCCTAGCCTTTAAAAAAAATGAAAATGCTGGATGCGGTGGCTCATGCCTGTAATCCCAGCACTTTGGGAGGACAAGGTGGGCAGATCGCTTGAGCTCAGGAGTTTGAGACCGGTATGGGCAACATAGAGAGACCTCATCTCTAAAATAAATAAATAAATAAACAAACCAATCAATCAAAACAATGAATAAGAAAAAAAATAAAATATTGGCCCTTGTGATGAGAGCGATAGATCCGCTTCAGAGAATAGAAGCTAAGGGAGCACATCATCAAAGCTTTAGCCTCAGCTGGGCCCATCCAGAACTTAAGCAGGTTGACAGGCTGCCCAGATGATCATGTGACCACTTTTTCAAAAACTCTTTGAAAGAACAAACTGCTGGAAATATTACCAGAAATTGTTTCTGAACAATAAGACACAGTGAGGGGATTTTATAACGTATTTTAGTTTTCTGGCAATGGAATCCTCCATGATAATGTTCAACTGAATTATTCAACTTTCACTCCTTTGACTTCTAGAAGCATTTTTAGAGAGCATCACGTGCAACTTAGGGAACCAGCTGCCTACAAACCTAGCTGTTGATCATTTATTAGTATAGCCACTATGGAAAGCAGTACATAAGTTCCTCACAAAATTAAAATAGAACTACCATATGATCCAGCAATCCCACTACTGGGCATTTATCCAAAGAAATGAAATCAAATGTCAAAGAGACATCTGCACACTTGCGTTTATTGCAGCACTATTCACGATAGCCAAGATATGGAAGCAACCTACATTCCCATCTAATGATGAATGGATAAAGAAGATGTGGTATATCAGCATAATGGAATATTATTCAGCCATAAAACAGAATGAAATCCTGTCACTTGCAGCAACATGGATGAACCTGGAGCACATTATGTTAAGGGAAATAAGCCAAGCACAGAAAGACAAACACTGTGTGTGATCTCACTCATAGGTGGAGTGTAAAAAACTGATCTCATGGAAGTAGAGAGTAAAATAGTGGCTACCAGATGCTGGGGAAAATAGAAGGCAGGGGGGATGGAGAGAGGTTGGTCAATGGATACAAAGTTACAGTCAGACAGGAAGACTAAGTGTTCCTGTTCTATTATACAGTAGGGTGACTACAGCAAATAATAATCTGTTGTATATATCAAGAAAGCTAGAAGAGAAGACTTTGAATGCTATTAACAGGAAGAAATGATAAATGGGCCAGGTGTGTAGCTCACATCTTAATCCCAGCACTTTGGGAGGCCAAGGCAGGTGGATCACTTGAGGTCAGGAGTTCGAGACCAGCCTGACCAACATGGTGAAAACCCATCTCTACCAAAAATACAAAAGTTATCCAGTGGCGCGTACCTGTAATCCCAGCTACTTGGGAGGCTGAGGCACGAGAATCACTTGAACCTGGGAGGCGGAGGCCTCAGTGAGCAGAGACTGTGCCACTGCACTCCAGCCTGGGTGACAGAGGGAGACTCCCTCTCAAAAAAAAAAAAAGAAAGAAAGAAAGAAAGAAAAAGAAAGAAACGATAAATGTTTAGAGAGGGGGGTATGACAATTACCTTGATGTGATCACTATACTATGTACACGTGCACTGAAATATACACAATACATTGTATCCCAGAAATATATACAATTATTACATATCAATTATACATTTTTAAAATTTTTAAAAAGAAAGAAATAAAGGCTGAGGATTCCATCTTTCTGTAAGAGTTTTGTTTTTGTCTGTTGAGGAAGGGAGGGTTGGCCTTTTAATGCACACAGAGACTTTAAACCACCATCATCGTGAAAGCCCTAAAGGCAAAATCTCAAGCAAAACTGAAGGTAGGTCAGTAAGGGGCAGTGGTAAGCAGCCTTACTGTGCCCCACCGCACAGGGGCAAATCATTGTGTACAGCCCATTTATAGCAATATGTCACCCACTGCAGTGAGAAGCCTTCTACCCAAAACAAAACTCCTTCTCAAGTTAGGAAGCTAGATTCTTCTGAAAGAAACCTCAGTCTCTTTCCACTCCTAAGGCTTCCAGACAATACTCTCCTAAGTCTGAGGAGAAAATCTTTACTTCTCAGGATACACGAGCAAGCACAACGAAAGGATGCTTCCCCTAAAATCAAGGGCTTTTGTTGCCATTTCCCTTTCTCCCAGATGGACCTGTTCCCAAACACCAATGCGCTGCATTTTAACAAACTCCACATGTGCAGCCACACGAGAGAGACATTAAGCAGCAAATCCTGATGCTACAGACTTTTTCACTTGCAAAATCTCTTCTTAGGAAGGGTTCACACAATTTGGGGTTCATTTAAATAGGGAGCTTCCCTAGGTCTTTGGGAACGAGGTTCAAATTTTAAGATTTCCATTTTTGCCTAAATTTTCAAGATTTTTAACTATTCTGTAAATACCTGCTAAGGTCCAACTTCTTCCCTTTTCTCTTTATTTCATACACTCTTTTTCTCTACCTTCTTACAGTGTAAGCCTTTGACTTTTAAAAATAAAATAAACATTGCCATCTTTGCCTCCACTTGTATATATTTATAGAAGTTATTTGTTATATTCAGATCTTACAAAAGACCATTAGAAGAATAGTCTTGCAATAGAACCAATGGAAACACTGGTTCATCAAAACCAGAAAAAGAACTGTAATTATCCAATACAGCCCTCCAGCTAATATATGAATTTGTTCTATGATATTTCAAAATGCTCATTTGGTCTCTCCTTGAATACCTTCAGAGATGGAGAGTTCCCTACTTCAAGTGTATCGAACTGCTGGTGAGCTCTGCTTATTGGAGGCTTTTTCCATACATTAAACTAAGCTTAAACCTGCCTCCCTATAACTCCTGTAACCCTTGTCATCCCAAAGCTGCCAGAGGAGCCACAGAATAAGCTCTCTTTCTGTTCCACTTGGCCACATTTTACGTTTCTAAGACACCTACAAGGTCTCATCTACTATTAATATTAAGGCTCCTGTTCTTCGGCCAAGAATAACTGGGTCTGGCTCCTTGGTGGTAAGTGTAAGGAGAGATTAGGAAACTTGCCCATGGACTCACCTCTGTATTCAGAAAGTCTTCAATCTGAGAATTCAAAATCCTGAGCATTGGCTGAATCACTGCATCTTAATGCTCTCCTTGCTATCCTGCTGAAAGTCAGGAATACCCAATGATTTGTTTACCTTCGATAGCCTGGTTAGTAGCAGCTAGGAACAGAATCCAAGCTTCTTATTTCAATACAAGGATTGCTCCCACTATACGTCATCATAAAGCCACCTAATGCTAATTCAGCATAACCAGCTGGGGGCCTTGTGCCCAGTGCTATTGAGGCCCTGGAATAAGCAAGACCCCCAGAGACTTCATCTACGCCTCTCTGTAGTAACCTGTTTCGCACTGGCTTTTGGTGGTCAGTCTCTAGGTCTGGTTCCCCGCCGGACCAAGAGGCCTCAAGTAGAGACAGTCCTTGTCCCCAGACTTGTTTGGTGTAGTCAGAATGGTAGGATGGTGCTCCCGGCTCAGCACTGCCACATCACAAGGCCAACAGGGAGCCACACTGCACCCGGCCAGCTCTCAGCTCTGGAGCCCAGTACAGGAACCTATGCCTTGAATGGCTTGTGTCCTTTGATGGGGCAAGCAGGGCACAACCTGGACTCCAATTATAGGTACAATATAAGTATGTGAGCACATGGTTATACAGAAAGACAAAGAGGAGCATGGGGGCAAATCCAGTGTCATGAACCAGGGGATGCTGGTGGGGTGGGCCGGTGTGTGGGAAGGCTCCCAGGAGGTGGCAAACTTGAGAATAAAGAAGTAGCTAAATAAACAGGGAGAGGACAGGGTTTTATAACTTGGGACTTGGTGTGCATGTAGGCCCTGAGTGGCCATGGAAAGTCCCTAATAAGTATCTGGCACAGAAAGCTTAAACATTCATATCCATGCCCACTCATGAAATTGATTGTATAGTAGAATATGAAACAACCGATTATCCAAAGCAATAACAACCGATAACAACCGATTATCCAAACACCTTGTTTATCTCAACAGTTTCCTTTAAAAGTGACGGTTTTTCCTATTTTCATTTAGTCATGCATTCATTTATCCAGCAAGTAAAAAGTATGCCCCTACTGTGTACGCAGCACCTAATCCAGGACACTCTGCATTTCCCCTTCCATAGAAAGCAGGTGCAACCTGCCTACCTCAGGGGAGATCACATAGAGGTAAGCTCTAGCAAGGTCCCTGGGTGAGTTATTTTAATTAAAGCCCAGAGAAAATTAGCACAGTGGGATCAAATTCAGGCATCACTCAATACTTCAGGATATTTATAGAAAAACAAACACAAAAACAAACAAAAAAAATTCAATATCCTGACTGGTTGCTTTTAAAAGGGTTACTTAGTGCTTTGTTTTCTTGGTATAATTGTTTCACATTCTCATCTTGGAAGAACACTGATGTTGTCCATTTTTACCTTCTGCAAACTATGAAAGCCAGAATGAAGAAACCAAGGCCTGGCTTTTCCCAGCTCCCAAACAACACTGACGCCTTCTCAACTCCTTTCCCCAGAAGAAAGGAGAATGGGGAGAGAGAAGATTCTAAGCAGAAAGGATTCAAAGGTATTGATTTTGAGAAGGACTAAATGATTGAGACTTGAGAAAGAGAAAAATCTTCACATTTCCCTCTTCGTTTTCCGTCAGGTAGGAACTGGAGCCTGCTCAGCGTGGTTCAGAGGTGGAAGACCTCAAGGCTTACAGTCTTCTGCTACTCCTAGTGTGGTTCAGGGACCAGCAGCACAGGCCTGTCCTGGGAACTGGTTAGCAATGCAGAATCTCAGCACCCATCCTGGGACCGCTGAGTCAGAATCTGCATTTTCACAGGATCCCAGGTAATTCACATTCTTAAGCTCTTTAAGCCTCATTTTTCCAACATGTAAAGAGGGATGATAAAAGCTACCTGGCAGATCCATTTAGGCTTAAATAAAATAATGTCTGCCTAGAGATCTGGCTGGAACATTTTTATTATCTCCCACTTCCCCCTTTCAGGTGCCCAGCTGTATGCAAACCTCTCTTGGTTTTGACTCAGAACTACAGAACTAGAAGAAGCCCTTAGAGCCACCCCTCTCTGTGTACAGAGAAGGCCAGTGGGACCTAAGTAGAGTAAATGACTTGTTGCCGGACATCTCCTAGCTGGAGAGCTCCTAGAGGGCAAGACCTGTGTCTTTTTCAACCTTGTTTCTTTAGCTCTTAGCACAGTGCCTGGGTAGGCAATAGACTCTCAGTATACATCTGTTGAATGAATCAGTCAATCAAGTAATTAACTAATTATGAAGCAGGAACTAAAATGCAGATTCCAATAACACATGGATACACCTAAAAGTAAATTTAACTTCCCTTGAGTTAACTTTTTTAAACAGTTTAAAACAAATTCATAGTTGGCTAATAGTGGAGGTCATGGGTTTTTTCTGCAGAGAACGTATCTTCCTTTGAACTAAACATCACCATTATTTTCAACGTCGGGAGACACACAAACTTGAATGCCTGGAAAGTAACTATGACCCATTGGCAGCTGGCTTGCCCTACATAGCTGGATAGAAGGGCAGAGCTACTGAAAGCACTCTGGGGAGATGACCAAGTTTGGGACAAGTACCAGCAGATGCTAAATGCTGGAAAATGCTGCCATCAGAAACGCCACAGTGGGATTGTCTGTTCAGCGAGATGCAGACAGGGCTGGCAGACAGAGGCAAGTGGCTCCTGGAGTTACTGCTCTGAGGGGGTCTTGCATCACCCACCCTGTGGGAGCCCAGGCCACCTGGCTCACCTGCCTCTCCACGGCAGTCCTCAGTGACAGGTAAAGCCCGAGGGAATCCCAAATTTCAGCATATCCCTTTACACATCAGAGGTGTCTGCCAAGCAATAAATGAATGGAGAACATTATTTGTGGAGTTCCCTGGCCTTAGACATGGTGTTCTGTGGATTTAGTGAGTCACTCTTCTGGGAATGGTCACATTTCTATATAATTCATTTTTTTTCAAGATTTCTAAGTAATTAAAAAAATATTAATAGCTCATGCACATACATGGGAAAGCAAAACAAAATAATAGGCTTAACAAGAAATGTCCCCTCCTTTCCAAAGTTTCCCTTTCTTCTCCCCAGAGACAGCCACTTGTTCTCAGTGTGTTATGTATCCTTGTGAAGAAGCCTACAGACACACACACAGACACACACATACCCCTCCCAAACACACACAAGCATATCTACTTGAATGTAAGCCCAATGAGGGCAGGCATTTCTGTTTCTATTATTCACTTCTGTGTCCCCAGTTCTGAGAAGAGTAACTAGCATACAGAAAATGCCCAACAGCCATATGTTGAATGAGTGAATATATACTCACATGTCTTCCTGAAAAGTTCAAGTTTTGGTCAATCAAGTCCTAGTCCCTCTTTCTTTTCTTGCCTGTTCAAATGAATCTTCAGTGGGCAGTGGCACTATTTCCTCAATCAAGGAAAGAGGATAACTGTTCGTACCTGCATCTCAGGGTTGCCACGTGGATGGGAGATTGCGTGGCAGTGTTTGTGGCTGTCATTTACTGACTGCCTACTCACGGCAGAGCCTTCAAATAGAAGGGAGGCTCCTCGGTGGTCCCACAGCATCCTGCCCTAGCAATAGCTACCCAACAGCTAAAACACACCGTTGTGCTTACTGCTTGCCTCCTTCCATCAGAGCATGAGCTTCCTGACAGCAGGCACTGTGTTCATTATCTCTACATCTCCAGGGCCTCGTATATATTAGATAAGCAAATAAATAATGCTTCCAACTGAAGAAACTGAGGATGAGGGGGACACAGAACAGGTGATTCAGAGACATTCATTCTCACCTGTGTGCACGTGGGCACATGTACACCCCTACCCTGGCCCCTACGAGCTCACACCAAAGATTTAAATAAAGGAGGAAGATAAAAGCCCCAGTGTCAACAGCTCGATTAAAGATGGTGAATGCACTTGATTGTGAAAACGTGCATGTTTCAACAAAGCTAGGTAATAAGGAAAATCAATAAATGTGTTAGCACTGGCCATTTTCAACTGGGTAAAAGAATAAAGTAATTGGTCCTGAAAGACAAACAATTCTAAATTAGGTTAAATGAATGGAAATACCCTTTCTGTTAAGCCAAATCATGAGGACATCAACAACAATAAATAATTAAATTAGAGGCCATTTTGAGCTAGTATGATCGGAGCTGCAATCAGGAATCTCCGGAAACAATCTTCTTTATGGGACACAGAAATGATACACAGCAAGACAACAGAGATAGAACTAGAGGTCATGTGGGACCCACTTCTTGACCAAACATCTATTAGAAACCGACCTTTCCTATAAGCTTGTTTCTTCAACATGACTGTTCCTCCTTCTATTTCTTTATTAGTAAGACAGGTACACAAGTCAAAAGGAAATATATATCTATGCTCCTGTAATGGCAGAGGGGAAGGAGGCTCCAGTAGTGATCAAAAGAGCTCTGCTTTCCAAACACTCAGGATTCAATTCTGTTTCTCATCTGCTAATGGTTGGCATTTGCTGGTGTTAACCATGGATGATTCATTTCAGAGGAACTGCTGTGCATCTAGAGGCTATTTGGAAGGAAATGAGGGTTTCTTGGCTTATGTCTCATCAAGCATCTTAGCAATGTCTCTTTGTGACATTATAAACTCCTTGATGGGGGCTTGGCGCTCATTGTTTTCCAGCTGATCCCCTTTGTCTCATCTGGTGCATATAGTCACTTCTAGGAACAAGCATTTATTCCATCAGAACCAAAAATAGAGCCAAAAATCCTAAGACACAGGGGCTTGCTCCCCGGGTCTGAGAACCAGCCGCAGCAAGAAGTTATGCCGGGGTGGGGCGTGGTAATGTGGGGTGCGTATTGTAAGATCAATGTTGTCGAACATCTGGATTTTGTTATTTTGTTGTTTTCTGGACTCCATGCACTGCTAGGGGATCTGACACATCCACGCATGTCTAGGGAGTCTGCGTGGTAAACAGTATCAGGATCTCATTGCCTAAGGCACAACATGCGAGGGAGCCTGATCAGCACTTTGGAGCTGGTATCTGGTTTTGAGGTCCCCTGTTTGGGAAGCTGGAGGCTCTCCTTAACCTCTCAAGTGACATTTCTTACTAAAGACTGAACAGAACTTGAAAAGAGAAAGCGTAGGAGTATCCGGGCTTGATTTTGGGGCACCTTCAAAAGGCTGGAGAGGAAGAGAATGCAGAGGATGGTAGAGTGATTGCTATGGGGCTCTATGAAGTTGCTAAGTGAGAAAAGAGACCACAAAGACCATGATGGGATGCCGGCAGCTGGGCTTTCTTTTTTAAATACCTCAGTGTTGTAGTTATAAAATGTGCTCTGCCCACTGTCCCAGACTTGACCTAACTTGACCTCGAATATTCCTTCCCATTGTAGGTCATGGTGGGAGAGAGACTGGACCCAGAAATCACGCCCAGAAAAAAACTGCCTTCAATCTTCAAACACGGCTTAATCATTCAAGGCATTTCATTTTCTTGTTTGCATAGCATGAAAATTTCTGCCTGCAACACTGATGACTGCCTTTGTTTGGATGCTCCTAGAGAGCTCACACTGCATCTATTTAACTCATCCTGTCTATCCAGCCATCCCCAAAAATAAGAGCTTCAAAGCTGTCTTTGATAAAGATGACACATTCCCTCCACTCACAATGGTCTCTCCACTTCTTCCCTGCCAATCCAGCCTGCCTGTCTTTTCCTTTCCATCCCAAGCCTTGCCTCTTTCTTTAAGTTTTCCTGGGTTATTCCGGTCCTAACTTACTCCTATTTGGAGAACTCTTGGTAACACCTAATCGAGCACACAATGCCTTGCATTGTTCTCTAATGCTTTCATCCTGCAAGTCTTGGCTGCCTAACTGAATTGCAAACTCCTTGAAGGCAAAGGGTTTTACACTTCTTGTGAATGCCATCTCCCGTGTTCTACTCCCCTCTCCACTTTCCATTCCCCAAACTCAGCACAGACACTAAGCTGGGCACATTTGTTGAAATGCATTGGTAGGCCAGACATGATGGCTCACGCCTGTAATCCCAACACTTTGGAAGGCCAAGGTGGGTGGATCGCATGAAGTCAGGAGTTCGAGACCAGCCTGTCCAACATGGCAAAACCCCATCTCTACTAAAAATACAAAAAATTAGCCAAGCGTGGTGGTGCCCGCCTGGGGTCCCGCCTACTCAGGAGGCTGAGGCAGGAGAATCACTTGAACCCAGGAGGCAGAGGTTGCAGTGAGCCAAGAGTGCGCCACTGCACTCTAGCCTGGGCAACGGAACAAGACTCTGTCTCAAAAAAGGAAAAAAATAATGCATTGGTAACTATTGGTCATATGAATGAATGGCTCTTTTTAATTTTCAACTAACTAGAAGACATTGGATTATTAATGTAGAATTTAGAAGCAAAGAGGTAGAATTCTTATGAACTGAAGCTCTTATGAACTGAAGGGACTCAAATCTGAGAGAACCTATCGATATGTATCCTGCCCACTGGCTAACACAGAGTTTCAACAGAAAACCCCTTTCACTTCGATTTCAACAATGGAGGTACTGCTCTAATGCCTGCTATGGATGCAGAGCCTTCAAGTACAAAAACTAACGTCTCCAATAAGGAGGGCAGGTCAGTAGGAAAGATGACTAACCTGCTAGGATTTGAGTCCAGTCTAGTTTCAGAGCAAGACTTAGCTGTGGATCCACATTACAGACAACCTGAGAAGGATCCAACCTTGAGCTCGGACCAAGAGAGCTCTTATTTCTAATACAGTGGAAAAGAGATCTGCTTAATTGTGAAAGAGACTCTCTGGGTCACCTTTGGACTCAAAGCTAAGAACTTTGGCTTTATATTTCTATAAAAAGCTTTCTGAAGAAAAGAACTAAAATAAAAACATCGGGTAAGGGATGGAATCATTGCCATGTGGCACACTCATTATTGGGGCCATGATTGGAAGCAGGACCTGGATCATGGTCTGGGGTCTGGACCCAGCAGGGCCTCATAATCAACCTTTTGGCCTAAAGCACATACTCTGACCTCTCAATTTCACCATCTCTCCCATGGAGGTAATACCGCTGGGCACTTGGTAAGCTAAGAGCTCTACACACGTTATTATTTCAGAAACAAGCAAAACTGGTTTGATCACGTCTGTGTGTGCAACTTGAAAAAAGTCCAGAAGAGGTTGCAAAGATAAGATTTTGAAAATATCCCTTCTGAAAGGTTAAGGGATTTGACTGATTCAGCCTGAAAAAAAGAGATATTGAGTAACTGTCTTCAAATATTTAAAGGGCTTTTACCCAAGGGCTCGTGAGAGGATGGGGACCACGTGTTCTAGTCCACACTGAGCAGGGATGGGACAAGCCCAGGCTCTGACAAGGAGAAGCCTCTGGCATCAAGGGCCATGGAATGCAAATGAGTGGCTCAGGGATGCTAGAGAATGTCCTTCCAGGAATTACTTTGCTTGGGAGAGGATGAGGAATAAATAGAGTGAGAATAGGCAAAACAGAGGCAAGGTCTGAACTCTGCAGAAAGCAATCTTACAGTCCCTGCCACATAGATTACTCTGTGAAGTCACCTCTTTGGTACCTTGCTCTGTTCTTGGCCCTTGTGAACATGTCCCATCCCACCATCAGAAACCTTCCCTCAACAGTTTCCCTGAATACGCTGCCTGATGCTCCTTCACGGGCACTGGGTAGAGCTAGGCCGACCTCTCTGCCTTCAGGTCTCCAAAGCTTCAGGATATTTACTGAGCATCTCTTGCATGCGGAGGTCACTGTACCAAAGCACTGTTCTTACGACAATCCTAGCCTAGCCCCTACCATAGGTACTGTTATCCGCATGTTGTGAGTGAGAAATCGGAGGTTTTAAGCTATAAACACTAGGGCCAGGATTTCAATCCAGGTCTGAGGGCTCCTAAGGCTGTGCTCTTTCTCCTCTATCTGTGGAGTCCCAGGGAGGAGACTGACCACTTTCAGCCTGTAGCTGCAGAAAGAAACGGGGTGCCTCCTGCTCCCTGCTCTTCTGCTTCCACAATATGCAATTCCTCCAGAACTCGACTTAACTGCATTTGTGTTGTATGTGTTGCAAAAATCATTCACATTTCTTCGTATCCTCTGTAGTTTGTTGGAGAAACAGTGTGGTGATCCAAACATGCCAACAAGGCCTACTTGTCATTGCTCTTGACACTGAAGAACAATCCCAGATGAGCACAACACCTGGACGGAAGGCATGGGATGAAGAACCTATCAGTCCTCATCTCTCATCTGTAGGCCTGCAAATCGTGGGGCTTTGCCACATTATTAGAAAGAATAAGAAAGAATATGCAAATTACATCATATCAAAAATAGAAATACTAACAAATAGGCACAGCAGGAAACCATCATTTGCACAGGTGAGAATTACATTGCTGTTTACGCTTCTGCTACCTGAGCTAATTATGCTTTGATTTAAGCATCTGGTGAGCCTGGAGTGCCATGCTCACCAGAACCCCTGTGATTATTACTTACAACGTAAGCAAAACACGGACTGAGACTGCAGCTTCCCACAAGAGCATTTCGAGTAGGTTTGCTACATGGTATAATGTAGGTAAAGTGCCTAGCACCATACCTGTCAAAACGAGTCCATTTCTTGCAACTCCTTTCTGGTGTACATATTAGCCAGCCCTCAGCCACAAGCTCTGACAGATGTCCATTCAAATTGTACCAAAGGATAAAATCACATGACGGGAAATGACCTTAACTGTCATCCAGCCTGACCCCCTGACATCTGGGGTTAGGTTGCCTGGTTTAGCCAAAGCACACACTGGTCAAATTCCATTATAGTGAACTGCACAGGACATGCAAGCAGTGGAATTTTGTTAGTTAGAAATCAACATTAGCTCCAGCTCTAGCAGACATAAATGCCCAGGCTTTCTAACAGCATGTGGGCAAGGAAAAGAATCCTTCGACGCATCCTAGAAGAAGTGGGTGTAGTCACACCATCTCACCCCCACACCTCTCTCTGAGCTCCTTGGAATTTGCATGTGTTGTAAACTTTGTGCAATTCTCATGAATGTGTTTTTTTTTCCATTGATGGGGCTGCAGCATTTGAGAGATGGGAGCTGAAGGGATGCTTGATGGCAGAATAATGGAGTGGTGAAACTTCAGCGTGCCTCATTTCAACTCTGTCCCTTTCACAGAATGCAGAGTTAGGTATTTTCATTAAAAAAAAAACACACAAAGAAAAGAAAAGAAAACTTAGACAAGAATCTGTGAAAGTCTACAGTCTGTAAATCCAGGAGTGTGGCAGTGGCAACTTGCCTCACCCCAGACCCAGCTTACATGGTTTAGGTATGAAATGTTGTGGTTTCTCATTCTCTAGGGCCTCCCCTTGCCCTCCCAACCCTTCCAAAACCACCTCCAGACTAGGAGCCCTCACAGTCCCAGCAACAGGACTGGGAGAACAGATGTATATAACACAAACAGCAAGAGCAGCTTCTCAGAAGGGATTACTGGAAGTCCTACCCAGCATCCAAAGAAAGGATCCCAAGTCCAAGAACAGCAATTAAAAAAAAAAAAAGAGTAGAAAAATGTCTTCTTTTCTTCAGAGCAACACATGCTAGCACTTTACAGACTCTGGCATGTGTCAGCATTTCTTAAGTAAACTCTATTTTCTTTAGATGAAAGAGATTAAAAAAACAGACTCAGAATTTAGCCCAGTGAAAATTGCTTTGGCTATTCACATGCAATAAGCTGTAGAAGGAAGCAGAAAAAAATCAATTGCTTCTGATTTATTTATTCATTCATTCGTCCATCTTCTTTCCCTTTAATGCAAAAAAGGATGTCTTCTATAATTTTGCAAGTCATTTATCTTTTCAAAGAAAAAGAAAATAGTCCCAGCCTCCCATTGGTTGCTCAGCATCTTGGTACAGGAAATACATATTTAATTAATTATCATACTGCACATAGATTATGTAAGGAAAAAAGGAGATTGATTTTGCCCATCAAATGTTTCGCCAGTGTCTAGAATCAGGAGGCCACACGGCAAAACCTGAAGTCTGGTGAATGTGGATCACTGGCTACGTTAAAAGCAAGGACAAGGCTTCTCCTCACTGCTTGCTCTATTTCTTAATTGGAGCGGTGAGTACGCTGGTGCTCATTTAATTTGTCTTTAAGCCCTTTTGTATGTCTTCGATATTTCATCTGAACTATTGTTAAATCCTCAAATCTTCTACAACAGGTTCTATTCTGGGCTGTTCAGAGCTGCGAGCAGAGAAGGGAAGTTGGAAATGCCAAAATGTAATTGCAATAAAGAGCAGGAAATGTAAGCAACCAATTTTGGAAGGCTCTTCCAAGTTTTAAACCAATGCCAAATAATTGAGATCTATTAAAAGAGGACTTAATTCTGTTCTAATCCTCATCTACACACAAGTACTGAATTATGCCGAATACCTGTTGAGATTGGGTGATAAATTAGCTGAATGGAAATCATCAGGCACCACTGTCAAGCACATCATTTGACTAACTCCTTTCAATGTGTCTATGTAATCCTTCCTTCCATCACTGAGCCTTCAACTACAGACTGTGTGTGGGGCTGTGACTTCGAGCTTGTGATCCCCCAGTATTCTGGGGAGATGTCTGAAAGACCCAAGTGTTCCAGGTAGGAGAGCTGAGAGGGCTGAGTGTCCATCTTTCCCTTTGGGACACAATCCCCAAACATCATTGGTTTCTCACTGCCAAGAGGAATGACACATGGTCTTCCAATATCCCTGCCATGGCATTACAGCCAACTGTTCTGTCCCCCTGCCCGCAGATGGAGGAGGAGGAGAGGAAAGATGACCACAATAACTACATTTCAGTCCCATCCAAATCTTCTTTAGAGCTTATGTCAGTTGCTATCTCCTTGTTCCCACTTGGATAAGGTTTTATTTTCTAGGCTTCCCTTCTTCCCTTGACTGCTTAGTCCTCAACATCCAGCAAACCCTTCAAAGGTCTTAAGTGTATTAAGCGAGCAAAGAAAGGATTGAAAGAAGAGTGTGTAAAAGGAAGAGGGTATAATACACTGTCTAATCAGTCAGTGGGGAGCAGATGTTCCCTCACCCCATTATTTCTCTTTAAGAGCAGCTTTTGCCTATCTAAAGAGCTGGTAAAAGAAGTCGCACTTCTATCTAAGCTGTAAAGAAGATTCTGAAGTTTATCACCTTATTTGTTTCACTTCTGAATGCCGTTAGACCAACTGGCTTTACTTCCTTCCCACCACACACACACAAACCCCACACAAGCCTCCTGGGAGAGGCTGCCCCGCCGCTGAAGCCTGCCTTGCACACAGCATGCAGAAACGTCCAATTTATTGGCCTCACGTGGTAAGTCCAAAATCTTCCCTCTGCTCCACCAAAGTTAACAGATGGCTGGTCCCTTTTGGTACACAGGCATAAGCATCTTCAAAATAACCTTTTCCTTTAAAGGATGCCAATTAATTAAATGTCACTATCATGTGTGCCAGCCAAGGAGGGAAAGAAGAGACCCAGAAGGCAAAGAGCCAATGGAAGAGAACATGGATGAGAGGTCACAGTCTCCTACCTTCACCAGACGACCCTGAGAGATCGATGATCACATACACTCTTCCTTCTGGCTCCAGATCAATCTGCAATTAAGAAAATGACAGTGACTCTGTTAGAGCATTGTGTGGGCAACCTGTGAGTTTCACAATATTTCTACCCCAAACTGCTAAAACCTAGAGACACAGCTCCATGTAATTCACCAACCTACAATGTGCTGAGTGCTAGGTGAATTAGGAACGAAAGAGAATCAACATGTACTGAATGCCTGCTGTGTTCCAGATGCAGTCCTGGGAGGTCTGATGCATACCCAATAGGTAGCACCATCCCAGAGGTTCTCAACGAGGGGCAATTTTGCTCCACAGGGGACGCTTGGCAAACATCTGGAGATAGTTTTGTCATGATTGGAGAGTGCTGCTCCTGGCAGCTAGTGGGTGGAGGCCAGAGATGCTGCTAAATGTTCTACAGTGCACAGGATGACCCCTTGCAACAAAGAATCATTCAGCCCCAAATGTCATCAAAAGACATCAAATGTCATCTACGCTGAGGTTGAGAAAGCCCCATGTTACCCCTTTTTACAGATATGGAAATTGTGCCCGAATTCCAAGGTAAGTGGCAATGCTGAGATTCAATGCCAAGCCTGTCTGGAGAAACCCATGTTCTTGATTCCACACAGACTGCTCCCAGGGGAAATAAGGGAAGCATGAAGACACTATTCCTGCTTTTACAGCGCTTATCATCTCATTGCAGAGTTAAAAAATGGAGAACAATGCTGAACCCAGCTTAATGATGAAGGACAGAGAACAACTGACAAAGTATCTGATGAGCCTGAAATTGGTGTAGAAGAGCAAAGGGAAGAGGAAAGGGAAGGCATGCAAGGCGTGAGAAACAGCACAGGCACCCTCCCTTCCTCCCTCCCTACCTCAAATCCAGCTAACTACTTACAATATACAGAGCCAAGGTGGTGAAATAATATGGTAGGGCAAAAGCCAGAGGGCTGGGCCTCTTGCAGTTAAAGATATCTTTGCAAGGACTGAACTATCCTTACAGAAACTGTGTTCTCTCCATAAGAGAGCGTAGTAACTCTGGAAACCCTGGATCACCAAGTCCCCCGCTAGCCTCTCCGCCTCCACAATTCCATCTGTCTACACAGAGCTTTCATTGGTTCATAGTGCCAGGCTCTCTCCTCAACAAGCTGTGAATTTCTCAAGGGCAGGAACCACTATCTCCTCCTTCTCCTTTTTCACTATCCCCAGCAAAGAGCAGGTATGCATGCATTCAGCAAGAATTACTTCAGAAGAGTCAGTTCGGTGGGTATCTCCTCCTCATTCAAAGTCAAGGTCAATTATCACCTCTCTGAAATCTATCCAGATATGCCCAGTCAGAATTAATTACCCCTCATCTGTGTTCCCACAATACGCCAGACACATCTTACTCATGGCTCCTGTGATGGTTAATACTGAGTGTCAACTTGATTGGATTGAAGGACGCAAAGCATTGTTCCTGGGTGTGTCTGTGAGGCTGCTGCCAAAGGAGATTAACATTTGAGCCAGTGGACTGGGAGAGACAGACCCACCCTCAATCTGGGTGGGCACCATCCAATCAGCTGCCAGTGAGGCTAGAATAAAGCAGGCAGAAGAAATTGGAAGGACTAGACTGGCTGAGTCTTCCGGCCTTCATCTTTCTCCCATGCTGGATGCTCCCTGCCCTCAAATATCAGACCCCAAGCTCTAGCTTTTGGACTCTTGAACTTACACAGTGATTTGCCAGGGTCTCTTGGGCCTTCAGCCACAGACTGAAGGCTGCACTGTGGGCTTCCCTACTTTTGAGGTTGTGGGACGTGGACTGGCTTCCCTGCTCCTAAGCTGACAGTCAGCCTACTGTGGGACTTCACCTTGTGACTTCACCTTGTGAGTCAATTTTCCTAATAAACTCCCCTTCATATATACATATATCCTATTAGTTCTGCCCCTCTAGAGAACCCTGACTGATACAGTTCCTATTAAACTCCTATTAATATATTGTCCATCTATCTCTCTGTCCTGCTAGACAGAAAGTAAGATAACCAGATTTGCACACCTAGTTCTTAGCTCACTGCCTCTTAGGAAACACCCAGTGCACACCTGTGGAGGTGGGAAAAGGCTCTATGTTCAGAACTTCCAGGGTCTATTCTGGGCTCACTCACTCTCCCAAGCCTCCGTCCCCAGGAAGGAAGGCAGGCATGTGATCTCTACTAGAATGACATTTGAACAAGGGGAGAAGAAAGACAAGGCGGCTATACAAGGAGCACCACATGTCCCCATGACACAAAGCAGTTCAGCTGGAATGGTGTTCTCTGGACTCTCCCAGCGTCTCACCCTACACACAATTCAGGAGGCTCCCAGAGCCACTTCTCAGCCCCGTTTTGTCTCCTGACTCAGCCTCTAATCGTTGAGAGAGCTTAAGGTTTCCCTCAAAATTTCATTTTCATCCACAAGACTCTTCGGTGCCCCATGGGAGAGGCCACTGGTGATAGCTGAGGTGCTCCGTGGGCACAGGAGTGAGGGAGTGCCGTCAGCAGGCCTGCATTGGCCCTCAGGCACCCCGTGGGAGCTGTTTATCCGAGTTTGGGATCTTCAGTTTTAAATCCAGATGGGAACCAAATAACAAACTGATAATTCCACATGCTGCCTTTTCTCATTCCTTTCTCCCCAAGAGTCCGTGATTTTAAGTTTCTGGGTAAAGAAAACGTTCTCCAGAATTCTCACCGCTGGAGCTGACCCCCACCAGCCGCTGCAGTGAATGACAAACAGGAAGACCAACAGTCGGCTCTACTGAATAGAGCCACACCAGAACGTTCTCCCTGCCAAAGTTCACAAATATCAGTGGCCCTCTTGCCCAAAAGCATGGAATTTAAATGATGCATGCCTTTTAGAGATTAGATCATTCCTAGTAAACCCTGCCGGCAAAATGAAACACTTGCTCATATCCTCCAACCCAAAGATTTCCCACGACTGCGGACTTTATTGGCAAAGTACAATGCTATCTGTGTAAAGCAGGGAGGGAGACAGCAAAGGAATGACATGGGCTTCAGGGCCTATCCAAAGGCAGGCAGCATGCCCATCTTTGCAAAAGGGGAGTGAGAACTCGTGGCAGGGAGGACAGGTCATTCATGATAAAATGTATTCGGATATTAACATTCAAGATAGCAATCAGAAACCATTTTAGCACCCACTGCCGCCTCGATGCTGGTGAACTGCATTTCCAAACAGAAAAATAGAAATTAAGCTATTAAACATGCCAAAAGCAACAAAGAGCTTTGCAGCCTGAGCAGATGGCCGCAGATCGCCGGCCAAGCCCCAGCCAGCCAAATGAGGAAGCTCTGAGAATCCATCCAAGGTGCTGGGTCTGCAATGACCGGAGGGGTCACCAAGTATAAAAGATGATGAAGAGTGTGGCACAACTTCACTGCCAAATTAGTTCCATCATAAATTCCGCTCAGGATTACATAGTCCAGATAACGTACAATGTAGGTGCCCAGCCCCACACAACCCTGCAAGCTGTCAGTCAGCATTGGCACCAGGCAGCTGTCATGACATAAAAGCAGGCCCGCTACCTCCTCCCAGCCACGCCCAGGGTTAGTTCTGAGCCACTTCTGTGCACCTGGCTCCTCCCAGTTTCCCAGATGCACCCCAATTTATCAAATCTCCTTGGCCCTCATACCCCGACTTGACACATCTTCCCAGCTACTATTTCTATTTTCTTAGGCTATGATTCTCTTTCATGCTACAGTGCCTTGGCTGCCCCTCCAGCAGGGGCCAGAAGCAAGGCAGTCAAACTGGGGGAGACAAACACAGCCTTTAGTGTCAAACCAGGGCAGAATCCATTTTGTCCTTTATCATCTGAGTGACCTCAGGCAGCTATTTACTCTTCCTGAGCCTCTCAGCCTCTTTATCTGTGAAATGGGTTGTCATGAAAACTCCATGAAACCTGCATGCATAGCACCTGGCACCCAGGAGACACTCTGCACGTGTTGCGTAAGAGTGAACTTAGCGGCCACATGGCCTGAAGCAAGCAGCTACCCTCTCTACGCCTCAGACTGCTTGTCAGTGAAATGCAGGCTCTGTGAAGTTAAATGAGATAATCTATGAACAGTGCTTAGCAAAGGCACCAGGCACAAAATAGTCATCATTGATGCAGTTACTATGAAAAAGCCAAGTTTTCTGCTTCTCAGTCCAATGATCTTTCTTTCTTTCTTTTTTTTGAAATGGAGTTTTGCTCTTGTTGCCCAGGCTGGAGTACAATGGCGTGATCTCAGCTTACCGCAACCCCTGCCTCCCCGGTTCAAGTCATTCTCCTGCTTCAGCCTCCTGAGTAGCTGGGATTACAGGCATGCACCACCATGCCCAGCTAATTTTGTATTTTTAGTAGAGATGGGGTTTCTTCATGTTGGTCAGGCTGTTCTCGAACTCCTGACCTCAGGTGATCTGCTCGCTTCGGCCTCCCAAAGTGCTGGGATTACAGGCATGAGCCACCGCGCCCAGCTAGTCCAATGTTCTTTCTACTATAACAAGCTTTCCTCAACAAAGCTGGTATTATTACATGTAATTCCAGGACATGTGATGACTTTACATTATTGTTGTGAATATCAAATAAAGAACTAAAGGTCAGGTGGGATGGCATGCACCTGTAGTCCCAGCTACTTGGGAGTCAGAAGCAGGAAGATTGCTTGAGCCCAGGAAATCAAGACTGCAATGTACCACTGCACTCCATCCTGGGTGACAAATGAGATCCTGTCTCTAAAAAGAGATTTTTTTTAACTATGGTAAGAGTATTGTACTTTAAAATCCAAAGTAAGATTACTGTATGTACCCTTTCAGGGGAAAACCCATAGCAGGTAGGGCTATATCCAGGGTATACCTGGGCATCAGGAGGACCTGAGGTACTCATGAAAGAAGAGCAATGACACCTACTATGCCTCTGACACCGTGATGGGCACCTTACCTGCACTAGTTCATCTAATCTCCTGTGAGACAGCAATATTCCCTACTTTTCTGATGAAAAAACAGGCTCAGAGAGCTTTCAGTCAGAATTCTCACCCAGGTCAGCCGGGGGCACAGAGGAGAGGTGGACAGAGCTGGCAAGTCACACCCACAACCCCAGCCACGCCTGGCCCACTGAGCCTCCTCTGCCAATCCAGCCGGAGCTGTGTTCTCCTTCCTTCAATCCTCTTGTCCCCAGCGTGGCCTCAATCCCCTTTTCAGGTGGCACTGGCTTCCCCAGGCAGACCTGGAAGGCAGAGCAATGCCTCAGACACCTTGACCTCCCCACGGTGCTCCGAGGGGAGGTCTGGGCAGCAATGAGAGTGCCTCTCATGCGAATTAGGAACATGGCAATGAGGAAGAACCCAACCCATAGCAACCCCCCCAAAAAAAGCAATCTTAGAAAAGCAAAAAGACAGGGACTCTTTTTGGGTGGTGCTCAGCCATTTACAAAGCCCCTCACAGGCATGCATTGATTTATTCCTCACAATTAATCTGTAAGGTAATGAGGTTTGTTGTTTTCAAAAAGCAATTTTTTGAGACAGTCTAGCTCTGTCCCCCAGGCTGGAGTGAAGTGATGCCATCATGGCTGCAGTTGAAACTACTGGGCCCACACCTTCCTCCCACCTCAGCCTCACAAAGTGCTGGGATTACAGGCATGTTAACAAGTATTATCAGCACAGTTGAATGTCTGAGAAAGCTGGGGTTAAGGAAGACAGGTGGCCATTACATCATGTCGTGTGCCAGTGAGATCACACCAGCTGCACAACACCAGGGAGTGCCATTCACACCTGTGTCTGCACATGAGGCCCCTGGAGCTGGATTGGCAAAGTCAGAACTTGCTCCCTAGGCTGGGCGTGGTGGCTCATGGCTCACACCTATAATCCTAGCACTTTGGGAGGCCAAGGGAGGTGGACCACTTGAGGTCAGAAGTTCGAGATCAGCCTGACCAACAGAGTGAAACCCCGTCTCTACTAAAAATAGCTGGGTGTGGTGATGCGTGCCTATAATCCCAGCTACTCTGGAGGCTGAGGCAGGAGAATTGCTTGAACCCGGGAAGTGGAGGTTGCAGTGAGGCAAGATCGCACCACTGCACTCTGGACTTGGCTACAGAGTAAGACTTCATCTCATCGCAAAAAAAAAAAAAAAAAAAAAAAAAAAAAAAGAACTTGGCCCTCAATTCCTGATTCTCAGTCTCATGTCCTTTCTCCACACCACACCTGCCCAGCAGGAACTCCGACAACTACAACAGCAAAATTGAAAGGACTCCACCTATGCTGATCTCCAGGCTGCTGGCTGATGTGCTGCTGTCAGCTCGCAGTGATCCACAGGTACCCGCACACCTGCATTTTGGGGGCTATTGGGTTCAAGGGAAGGGAGGTCTAATATACAAAGTCAAGCTTCCTAACCAAAGGTTCAACTTCTGCCTGAGACATCTAAGCAAACCTTTTCTCAGAACAGCTCACAAAGGTCACACAGGATCAATCTGAGTTTCACTTCCCTTCCCATCTGTTGTCAGGCACGAAGGCATGGAGAGAGGCAAAAGGGAGGCACAGGGTCGGAAAAAGATGAATCCAGGAAGGATGAGAAGGACGAGGGGAGGCTTGCACTGCCTTTGTTCCACCATAAGGTCCTAAAATTTACTGCTTGTGTCTTTTTTTTTTTTTCTTTTTTTCATTTGGAGGGACATGGAAAGTAAGAGGGGAGGAGGCAGACAGGGAATCTTCAGGGGAGAAGACTTGGGGACTGGTTCCCAAAGCAGGGGGCCCACTGCCCAAGTCCTGTACCTCTTCACTGATGGCCACTCTCCCCTGGGAGCACCACAGGCACCATCCCCAGACCCACCTGGAGTGGGAGAGGCCAGCTGGGTGGAGCAGGGAACATTCAAGCAGCAGGTGTCCCTCCAGCTTCTGCATTTGGAAAGCAGAAAGCATTGAGGCAATGCAATGCGCAACTCATCAGCAGCTGCGGGATGCAGATTTTGAAGTTAGCAGCTAATTAAAGACTCCATTTGGGGTGAAATTTGCTACTAGCTCTGTTGGTAGTGTGCACTGACTGGTCAGAAAGCAGAGAGTACACATGTAATCAAGTATGTTCACGATTCTACTCTGTTAATGGGCTTGTAATAGCGCTTACTTTCACAGCATAAGGAGAGAGGCAGATTGTTTTTGTCAGACACCTTCCATTGCAGTGTAAAGACATGCAGGCTTTAGTGTACCTCCCTGCAGGCCAGGACCCTGTCTGTCCAGCACAGGGGAGGGGTTCAATACAGATTTCTACATGTTGGCTTACTGAATGGATAGCCTTAGTTTATACTACTTCAACATATAAAAAACTGGATCTGTACAGTTGAGCTGTGGCGATGATTTACTTGGGAATCCATCTACAATACAGAAATGTTCATGGCAGCTTCATTCCTAACAGCCCCACCCTGGAAATGTCCCAAATGTCCAACAACAGGTAAAGGAATAAGCAAACCATGCTGCATCTGTGTAATGGAATGTTACTTAGCAGTAAAAAAGAATGAGGACCAGGCACGGTGGCTCACCCCTGTAATCCCAATGCTTTGGGAAGCTGAGGCAGGAGGACTGCTTGAAGCCAGCAATTCAAGACCAGCCTGTACAACATACTGAGACCTTGTCTCTACAAAAAATAAAAAATAAAAAAATAGCTGAGCATGGTGGTGCATGCCTACAGTCCCAGGTATTTGGGAGGCTGAGGCAAGAGGATGGCTTGAGCCTGGGAGTTTGAGGCTGCAGTGAGCTATGATTGCACAACTGCACTCCAACCTAAGTGAGATCCTGCCTCTTAAAAACAAAAACAAAAAACAAATACACTACTAATACATGCAAAAACATGGATGCTATGTGAAAGAAGCCAAACATAAAAAAGCATATACCATACGATTTCATTTCTACGATGTTCTAGAACAGGCAAAACAAACCTACAATAATAAAAAGCACATCTGTGATTCTGTGGAGCTGGAAGTGGCCAATGAATGCCAGGAGGCACAGGGGAACGTCCGGGGTGATGGGAGTTTCCCCCATCCTGATTGTGGTGGCGGTTCCATGAATGTAGACATTTGGCAGGACAAATCAAGCCTACAGTAAAAATGAATCCACTTAATTCTATGTAAATTATACCTCAATGAAGCAGTTTTTAACAGTGGAAAAAAAGGATTTATTTCACATAAGGATTCCTCCACAAAATTTCCTTTAAATAACAAATCCTTTTCCCACCCTCGGCGCATTTAAAATTTCATATTCTATTTTTAAAAAGAAAAGGACTCATTCAGAGTTTTTCAAGAGCACATCTGTCACAAAACATAATGTACACCTACCTGTGTAGGCGCACACATTCACACACCCACCCACGTGTGCAAACACACGCACAGGCACACAGCTGAGCCACCTTCTCCTGTCTCCTGTGATCAAAATACAATAATACCAAGATAAACACATCCAAAATGTAGGTTTCAGAGTCTGCTGAATTATTTAAATCTGTCTGTGTGTTTGTGGATCTGAATTTCCTCATCTACAAAACAAGATCATTAGAGCAAATGCTCTAGAAAGCCTTTTCATGAACTTAATGACCTAAATATCCATGAATAGGAGACCGCTTAAATAAATTATGGTACATCATATGGTAGATCACCATGTGAGTCCTACAAAAGGCTGAAAAAGATCAAAATGTACCGACTGTCAGGGAACTAGCTCTGTGATACATTAAGTGGCAGGGTGGTGGGGAGCAGCACCCCATATGTTTATGATGTGGTGCTGCTGTGTGAATATGATAAGGGAGTATATGGGAGTACACACACACACACACACGCACACGCACATGAGCACACGTGTTCTGCACAGATCTCATCTCCAGAAGGAGTCTTAATCAGCAAGAGGCAAGAGTTGACTCAAGAGATGGACATGACAGGAGGAGTAAACTAGAAACAGACAAGGAGGCCTTATTCCTTATTTTGTGCCGATTTAAAAAATCATGTCCCGAGCTGGCTTGTTAAAAATTTAAGTCACTACTCATTTAAAAAAATAAAATGTCCCATTTTACTGCACCGGCTGTTTCCCATCTCTAATCCCCCAGACTACAGCTTGCTTCAGTTGCCAGACGCACCTTAAATAAACACCCCTCAGAACTGGCTGAAACTTAGCTTTCTCATCACCCGCAGCCAGGTCGCCGGGAAGGAACCAAGTTAGCAGCAGCCATCGTCTCCTTGTGAAACTCCTGTTGGCTGGACCGGAGGCCCACGTTACAGATCCTAGCTCTCAATACACCACAAATGGAGTAGGCTCAAGTTAGCACCTACCTCCTCTTTTTAGCAGGCTCAGAAACGGCCCCAGAGAGGGGGCTCCCTCTGACGACAGAGGTAGCTAAAAACGAATAACTCTATGTGTACATAAATGCTTTCTTGAACTGAGAAAACATCCAAAAGTGCCTAACCTAATGTGGAGCGTGTGTAAGGAGACACCGCATCATCTGGTCACAGCACAGCCTGTCTGTCTTCTTTGAGAGAAATGGCAGTACACGATTATATATCCTAAGAAGAGGTAGGTGAGTGCAAATAGCAGGAAACGTAGCCACCTACCCAAGCATTCTGAAGCAGATAATCCACGGCCAATCTGCACTTTGCATTTTACATTTTACATTTTGATTTGCAGTGGTCTCTATCACTAGGTGTATTTGAATGTGTGTGTTTTATCTTACATTTCTTATTTCTTACGCTAAGCCAATATATCTCAGTGATTGAAAGTAAAGGCTTTGAAGATAGTCTACCAGGGTTCCAATCCCAGCTCTTCCTGTTTCAAGCTCTGGCGCTTGTTTGGATTTCCTCATCTTTCAAGCTGCGAATGTCAGCAGCACCTGCTTCAGCGTATTGGGAGGATTCAATGAGGTGGTAGAGCACTTGAAAGCGTCTGGCACACAGCTTCCTGTAAATATTAGCTGCTGGTCACTGTGATTGTTACTTCCCACCCAGACTGTGAGCACCTCTCCCACTAAGCCATGTCCTTCTTTTGAGGATTCCACAGCTCTTGATCCAGGCCTGGGCATGAGATAGGAAATCAATAAAGACTCTTAAGTTGAAACTGAACGAATCCACGTGAAACAGAGACAGGTTCAGTCAGGAACTCAGGATTTTGCAACCAGAAATCTATCTTCATATCAGGAAATTTTCTGTCTCTGTAGTATCATAACCTGATAGAACTTTTACCAATGGCTGCTCACAAAGGTATTTCTTTCCTTCCTTCCTTCCTCCCTCCTTCCCTCCCTCACTCCCTCCCTCCTTCATTCCTTCCTTCCTTAACTATCTTCATATCAGGAAGTTTTCTGTCTCTGTAGTATCACAGCCTAATAGAACTTTTACCAATGGCTGCTCACAAAGATATTTATTTCCTTCCTTCATTCCTTCTTTCCTTCCTTCCTTCCCTCCTTTCTTCTCTTTGTTTCTTTTTCTCTCTTTTTCTTTCTTTCTCTCTTTCCTTCCTTCCTTCTTTCCTTCTTTCTTCTTCTCTTTCTCTCTTTCTTTCTTTCGATTCTCCCGCCTCAGCCTCCTGAATAGCTGGGATTATAGGCATGCACCCAGTTAATTTTTTTTTGTATTTTTAGTAGAGATGGTGTTTCTCCACATTGATCAGCCCAGTCTTGAACTTCCAACTTCAGGTAATCCACCCGCCTCGGCCTCCCAAAGTTCTGGGAATACAGGCTGATATTCAGTTCTTGATTCCCTTTCAAACCCAAGACATTATCATTCGTTTCCATCTTTCTGAGCTCCTCAAAAGAAAGACTATGTTATGAATACTAATAATCACAACTCTAATAAGCACCCTTTATTGAATACTCTACATGTGTTACCTATGTGAAGAAGGCAATATTGTCGTTCTTAACCATCTGATGGGTGATAAAACTGAAGCTTAGAAATTTAAATAACTCGCACGCATCCTCGCAATTGCATCCTTGCAATTTGCAAGGGTTTTCCAGCTTGAAACCCAGTGCTTCCAGCTGGTACCTTGAGGCCTGGCAGGCTGCCCCACAGACAGCAAGAACTCTGGGAGAGCTGCAGAAGGAACACATTGTGAGCTGTCATGGAGCCCATACTGCTTGAACAATTAAAAAGTTGCTCCTTGGCCAGGCACGGTGGCTCATGCCTGTAATCCCAGCACTTTCAGAGGCCAAGGCGGGCAGATCATGAGGTCAGGAATTCAAGATCAGCCTGGACAATATAGTGAAACCCTGTCTCCACTAAAAATACAAAAATTAGCCAGGCGTGGTGGCATGTGCCTGTAGTCCCAGCTACTCAGGAAGAAGAATCTCTTGAATCCAGGAGGTGGAGGTGGCAGTGAGCAAAGATCGTGCCACTGCATTCCAGCCTGGGCGACAGACTCCGTCTCAAAAAAAGAAAAAAAATGCTCTTTGCTTGGACACAAGAGCAATGAAAGCAAAGCCCCTTCATTGTCTCCAGGAGCTCATAGTTGTAAGGTACAATTATATAAATAAATTGTAGCATATTCAAACCATTAGATGCAATGCCATCATGAAAAAATCTTGCTAATTTTTATATTTTTAGTAGAGACGGGGTTTCACCAAGCTGGCAGGATGGTCTCATCTCTTGACCTCATGATCCGCCTGCCTCGGCCTCCCAAAGTGCTGGGATTACAGGCGTGCACCACCACACAAAATAAATAATTTTTTTGTTGTTGCTTTAAGAAGATCATGTGGTCCACTCCTCTCATTTATAGGTAAGGAAACTGAGGCACAGTAAGGTTAAGGAATCCATTAAAGCACCTGAGTAATTTGCCTTCCTACAGCTGAAAAAAAAAACTCAGTTATCCTGATTTTTAGGTCTTTAAGATACAAATTAAAAATGAGACAAATTATTTTAAATTTACATATCTCTTGAAAAGTATAATTTTCTGGTCAAATAATAATAGCACTACTGAATCACCAATTATGAGTGGTAAGTAGTCAACTGTATTTCTTAGTTGGATACAGTTTGAACATATTAAGGAAAAGCTTCAAGAGCTCAATAGATTTTTATTTTTTTGAGATGGAGTCTCACTCTGTTGCCCAGACTGGAGAGCAGTGGTGCAATCTCAGCTCACTGCAACCTCTGCCTCCTGGGTTCAAGTGATTCTCTTGCCTCAGCCTCCTGAGTAGCTGGGATTATCAACAGACTTTTCAACAGATTTTTAATCTAATTGAAAAATCCTTTGCTTTGATTGAATCTCCTCTATATGATGGTGTTCCCCCACTTTTGTGAGGTGAGGCAGTCCACGTTTTTATATTCTAGACAATGTTACCTTTTAATTAGCTTTCATGTAACGAACTGTCATAACAGCAGACTTCATTGATCAGTTAATGGGCAAACATTTCTGCTATGATATGACCATACAGTGCCTATCATCCAGCTATTCAGAGTCACTCTCTTTGTTTGTATGGGAATCCACTGGAATATATTCTTCTATTTGTCTCCAATTATTTTAAGACAGGAAAAAAAAAATGCTGGTTCTCTAAGGAAACCAAGCATAGGTCTCAAAATTATATAACATAAAGTAAAACAGAATGTATTAGGTATGTCAAAATCAGTGACATTTCCCTTTAATCCAATATTCATCAGTCAACTCTGTGTTGAATTTTAAAGGTATAAATCAAATGTTTAAGACTTTTAAATTTTAAATCAAAACGATGAACAAGACGTAAATAAGAAGTAGGGAATGGTTTTCGTTTTCTGGGATAGAACCTGCCTTCTTAACATGTAATCTATGAGTGCACTAAACTGTCCAACTAGCTCTTTTTCTGTAACTAAGTAATACATAAGTTTTGAGGTATAAATTATATATGGAAGAAGGGACTATGTATTCTCTGAAAATAGGCAACTCTCCTTATACATCTGTGCTTGTTTTCTACATTATTTATCAAGTCCAGGCCTTTAAAAATGAACAATTCCGGCTCATACAGCTGGACAACAAATGAGACTTACATATGCTGAAGCCCACACCACAATCTGAACCAGAAGAGAAGATATTTCCTGAAGCACACAGCAAAAAGGATCTGAAAACTGTTCAAGCTCTGAATGGCAGAATGGGTCCTTCATTTAGGACCCTCTATCCTAGATATTAGATCTCCATATGATATTTTGGTGCACACACATGTGACCTTTGATCCAGAATTTCATCACCTTTGATCCAGGAAAGCCCCGATCATTGAAGGAGCCAGCCTGTCTGGGGGCAGAGAGAGGAGCAGATGTGAAGGCATGGAGGTGGGGGAAGACTTGGCCTTTGCCAGAAGTTGAAGCAGATAGGTGTGACTGGAGCAGAGTAGGGGAGCAGTTGGAGATGAGGTCAGAGAGCCAGGGCCTGACACATGCTTTGGCCTTGGCAGTGAGTGAGATGGGGAGCCAGAGGAGAGACTGCAGAGCAGTGACACGCTGTGACTCACACTTTAAAAGGTGGCTATGTGGAGAATAAACCTTAGGCACCCATGAGGATGCAGGAAGGCAACTTAGGAGCCTATAGCAATAGTCCAGACAACTGACAGGGTGGTGGTAGTGGAGGTGATGGGAATTGGTCAGATTCTGAATGTAACTTGAAGACAGAGCCAAAAGGATTTGCTGCGGGACTGCACGTAGTGTGTGAGGTAAGGAGGGGAGGCAAGGAGAGCACGGAGACTTGGCCTGAGCAAAACACGGAGCTGCCTTTGGCTGAACAGAAGGCTGTGGTGAGAGCAGGGTGGGACGGGCGGGCGCACAGGAGCGGGTCTGCACGGGCCACGTCGGAGACATCTGTGAGACAGCCGGGGACAGCTGCACCTACAGATCTGAAGTGCGGGGGAAAGGTCCAAACTTAAGACCTGCATTCGGCAGTCAGCAGCAGATAGATGGTGCTGACCCACAATCCCTGACCCACAATCCTGACAGCCACAAAGCTCTAACAGCTACAAGCTTTACTGAAGTTTGGGTCAAAATTATTCAGCAATAAAATCTGACCATAAATAACATAAGGCTATTAACTGTCTATGTTTATTCCACTTCATGGGATTATTTGTACATTTGTGATATAGAAATATTATTTGTTTGATCATAAACAGCTGCCCCAGAACCTACTGGGAATGTTATGTAATATACAGAATACTTACCATAGTAACCTTCTAAAATCCCCCAAAATTCTTTATTTCTAAACAAATCTAGCCCTAAGCATTTTGGATAAAAGGTATGGATCTATAGTTTGAGCCACGAAACTAGAGGAACGAGGACTGAGCCTGGGGCCCACCAACACATCGAGATCAGGAGGCTGAGGAGGATCTGCTCAGGTGTCTGAAAATGCAGACGCCTGACTTCTACTGCCCCGAGTAGGGTCTACCTTGACTTCCCTCCTTCCTCCTTCCAAACTTTCACCACCAAACATGCACACTCTTCACAGACACATGGCTTATAAAAACTTCGCTTCTTTTAACTTTCTGTATATCTTCTAAAGAGGTGGCAAGAAAAACCTATCACCCCCCTGCCCCCCACCTTCCTGCCAAACATACACTATAGGTACGCTTTTTGTATTTGAGATGGGGTCTTCCTCTGTTGCCCAGGCTGGAAAGCAGTGGTATGATCATAGCTCACTGCAGTTTCTAACTCCTGGGCTCAAGTGATCCTCCTGCCTCAGCCTCCCAAGTAGCTGGGACTACGGGTGCATGTCCCCATGCCTGGCTAATTTTTTTTAACATTTTTTGTCGAGATAGGGTCTTGCTATGTTAACCAGGCTGGTCTCAAACTCCTAATCTCAAGCAATCCTCTTGTCTTAGCCTCCCAAAATACTGGGATTATAGAAGCAAGCTACCGGGCCCAGCTGCATGCTGTAGTTTTTATTAAATCAGTTGTAACATTGATTTCACACACCACTGAACTGTCTGCACTTTTTGCAAGGGGTGGAGTTGTGTGGTGGGGAAAAAAAAGCAGAAAAACTGAACTAATGTTTCAAGTTGGCATAACAGCATTTCCTGCTGCTAAGAAACCTATCTGCCTGCTGCTGCTCTAACACATTTAAGTGTCCCACCCCTCACCGCTAAACACCTTAGCCCCCAAATTCTGGCAAGATACACTGGTGGGGGGCTGCCCCAGGGCACCCCAAGTCCCAGGCCTGTTGCAGGAAAACCATGCCTGGTGGCTAAACCCCTTGCCCAAAGTGCTCTCTTCCTAGGCTGCAGAGACACAAGATCCCCACAAGGTGCACCTCCTGTTTTAAGGTAAAATACAGAAAAAGGAGTAAGAGGATCAGAACCAAGGCCCGGCAAAGATGATACTGGCATAGCTGTTATTACGAAGCGTACAAGTTCTACATTCATCCCCCAGGGAATAAAAGTAATGTGGAGTTGACAAATTTGCTGAAATCTAAACAAAAAGGCAGTCCCACTTCTGAATCCATGTAGCCCACCAGGCGGACCCACATTCAGCAGGACCTTTTCCCGGTTCCCACCACCCAACCTCTCCAGCCCCTTCTCCTGCCCTCACTGTAGCTTTCTAGGCCCAGAAAACCTCCACATCAACCAAAATTGTTGGCCCCTTCCACTTCTAGGAAGAGAAAGAAGAGACAAGAAGTCTCTATTAGAATTTCCCCCTTCATTCATAAACAGATAAGCAACACACAACAAATCAGAAAACCCACACAGAGGGAGGGGTGGTGATCATTAAATACCGACTGGAAAACTGCTCATGGGTCATGATAACTATTGAAACTGGGTGGTAGAGGCATGGGGTCCATTATTCTGTTCTATTTCTGAATATGTTTGAAATTTTCCATCATAAAATGAAAAGGAGGAGAAAAAGATGGGAGGGAGGGAGGGAGGGAGGAAAGAAATGGTCAACCTAAGTAGCCCAACTGGACTGTTATCCAAAGGCTGATTCTAGGCTCTCTTGAAGATCTCAGTTGGGGAAGGAAATCCTTCCCACCAGTCCAATCCAGTGCCCTTCTGGGCACACATCACACCCCTCTTAAGACTCCCCAAGTCGTTTCCCTGGCCCTCTTGTGTGGATATAGCAGATGGTGGTGTTTTCAGTGTTTTGTTCAGGATTCACAAAGGTAAGGGCTTTGAAGAGAAAGGAGTTGATCACTTCATCCTTTCCTTTCTTCATAAAGATGTTTGCCTTGACTTCAAAGGCTGTCTATGTACCTTAGATGATTGGAGAGGATTAATGGAACTAATTGTGTTAACCACAGGACAGTCCTGCTGAAGCCTGCAAATTATCCCTGATTTCCTTTGATTGCCTCAAGATTACCTCTCCACTGTCAAACACAGTAAACTCCCAAACAGCCGTGCTGGGCTGTGCCCTCACAGAAAGCTGGGAGTGCAGTCTGCACTATGCAGGACAGAGCTGCAGCAGCCTGCAGGGTATAACAGAAGCCTGCCAACCTCCCAGCAGTGCCAAGGAAGGCCAGTGAGCACATCCTGCAAGTGCAATGTCTGGTCCATCTCAGCTGAGCCAGTTGCCATATCCATGTTCCTCCCAGGAGCTGCAAGCCTCTGGGCAGGCATCTGCAAAAGCTCTGCCAGCACAGAACAGACCCAGTTGTCCAGAGCACATGCTTCTCAGATGCCTCTGTGGCTGCCAGCAGCAAAGCTGGGCATGCCCTCAGAAGTGGAACTGGGCCCAAGGAACAACCTGGGAAATCAGCCAGAGGCACAGGTATGGAACACAGGAAGCTCTCTGTCCCAGGCAGATGGAAGCTGCTCTCCCAGGAAGCCTGCAGGTGGCATTTAAACCAAGAAGCGGGGAGTGCCTGCCACCATGGCCCTCTCCTGGCTTCCTTTCTGCTCCCTACCCCTGACTTTCTTGCTGTGGAGTGACTATCCTGGAGTGTAACACATCCCCTGGTACCCAATTAGTCAAACAGAAGAAAATCCACCACTTACTCTCCTTGAAAGTCAAATGACTCTCTGATTCTTTAATTCATTAATCTTTCAGTGAATGGCAGGTTTCCTGATTTAATGAGATCTGAAAGTTTCAATAGCCTGTCTGGGAAAGTAATTCAACAACTCAGCTACGAGGGGTGAAATATTTTCCAATCAATTCCAGCTCCTTTTCATCCAGAAAGAACAGAGGCTCAGCATTACTACTGATAACTCTCATAGACACAGGTGTGCTGTTGGAAGCAGTGGGAAGGCTATGGTCCTTGAGGACAAACTTCTCAAGCCTTAAGAATCCCAGCCCTGGGAATTGATCCCAATATTCAAAGCCCTAGCAGAGTCCATGTCATTCCTTGATGAGTTTCCTGGAGCGCAGGGCTTGACAGCAAGGAACAACTTCAACTCCTGGGCTCTTCGGAGACAGGGTCCATACAACTTTGTTTCCCCTGGGCCTAGCATGGCACCTGGTCAATTGGGGTGGGAGTGGGGGTGTAACAGGAGTTAGTGACAAGGGAGTGATCAACAGAACCCAATGAAAAAATGAAATAGATCATCACTTATCTGTGATTATGTTTTGTTTTGGCCATCCCATACCAACCATATATCCTTTAGTGGGAGAGAAGGATAATTATTATTATTATTATTATTATTGAGACAGTGTCTTGCTCTGTTGCCAGGCTGGAGTGCAGTGGTGCAATCTCGGCTCACTGCAATCTCTGCCTCCCAAGTGATTCTCCTGCCTCAGTCTTCCGATTAGCTGGGACTACAGGTGTGCACCACCATGCCCAACTAATTTTTGTATTTTTAGGAGAGACAGGGTTTCACCATGTTGGCCAGGATAGTCTTGATCTCTTGATCTCATGATCTGCCCGCCTCAGCCTCCCAAAGTGCTGGAATTACAGGTATAAGCCACTGCACCCAACCAAGAAGGGTAATTATTAACGTGAGTTTTGCATAAGGGAACCACTACCAAAATAAAAAGTTAAGAAGCAACTCTCCTCACAGAGGCAGAAGGTTAAAAAGCAAACACTCCTAACTAAGGCAGAAAAGAGAATGCAGTCTACAGAAAAGTCTTAGCCCTTGATGATAGAACTCATTCAGTAAGTGACATGGGTTCAGACCACTTGCCCTGCAGCACCTCCAAAGGCACCCAACCACCACTTAAATTGCCAGGCCATTCTGAGTTGCCAGAGTGGAAAGTACCAATCCCATGGCACAAAGCTGTTGCTGCCCAGAGTCATTACAGGGCATCCCAGCCCAGGCAAAAGGAAGCGAGCAGCTGTGCAGAGTTGGGGATGGCTGGCAGTGACCGTTGTGTCCACATCCAGCAACAGACACATCCGCAGACAGCCACGACTCTGCAGCAGGACCTGGGCCACCCCAGAGGGTTTGTTCCCCCAGGCCCTGACCTCAACACCTGGGGTTGCTTGTGGGTGCACAATGTAGGCTGCTTTTTCCCAAGAGCCCACAGCACTTTTCTCTAGGGCTGGCTCAACTTTCATCCTCTTTGGCTGCTGTTAAAAAGCCATGGGCCTTCCCTAAACTATAAAATTAGCATTCTCCCTTTTGGAGGTGACAGGAACATTTAGCTTCCCTGATCTCCATGTCCCTTCATATACACATAAATTTGATATCTACAATAACTGATATGTGTGGACATTACACAACCATTTCTGAAAAGGTATACACAAATAGCTCAGAAAGAGAGCACCCTGGAGAGGTGCCAGAACATTCTGCAGCCCGCTCCTCCAGGCCCTTCATCCAAAGCCAGTTACGGGTCCTCCCACGCCCCGCCCCTCAGAGCTCCTCCGTCACTAAGCCCCTTCAAGCCCTTCGTTGCAAGCTGCTGTGCCCACCCTTGTGTTCCATTCCCGTCCCTGGTGTCAATCCTCAGCCTCTAGCTTGACAGCTCCTTTATCTTCCCTTATTTGCCTCAGCACAAATCCACCCAGCAGGTAGAAACTCTACAATACAGCTGCCATCAGGACACTTCTTGCCCAAACCTTCCCTCTGTCCCCAGGGGGACATTCGGTTCTGCAACATTGCAACCCACCTCTTCCGCACTGTGCCCTGGCTTATAGCTTACACCTTATTTGCCACCACCAGTGCCCAGTGCTCAGGATGGGCTCTCCTGGCCACCGTCCTGCCCAAGTCCCCCCATACATGCCAGTCCCCAAATCAGCCTCACGTTGGGCTCCAAATACCTTCTTTGCTGGAGCGCATTCTGACTCCTCACTCCATCCTCCAGCAGTCTCCCTCTGAGCCACCCCTTTGGCATTGAGGGTCAACTGGGTTGCCAGGAACTCTCTTCTCACCATATAACTAGTCCCCAGGTAGGTTCCAGGGGTAGCTCTTCAGGGGTATGGCCTGCTGTATACCTCCACCCCCACCATCCTCCTGAGCCCAGCAAAGGGTCCCACATTTAGGGGCTGTTCAATTAACATTTGTTGCTTGTGTCCACTCCAGGCTATAGTGGTCTGTCTCTTCCTTTAGAAACTCTAACTTAGGGGAGATAATTACTTCAACTTGCAAATATTCAATGCTGAGTAAAGTAACTCTAGACACAAATAATATTTTTAAATGCTGCCCCTCCTTTCCATCAATTACCAACTTCTAAATATTACGAAAAGGAAGTATACCCACAGCCTGTGAGATAAGGCACAAGAGGCTGGAAGCGGGGTAACTGTTCCAGACTAGCCTTGGAATTTCTGAACAAAGAGCCTCCTCTACCTCCCTACCCCATGCTTGGCTCCCCTGATCCTTGGGGCTCAAAGATGCTGGCTGTGTAATCTCTTGTATAAGGTGATTTGTCACCAGACCTAAACAAGTTTTCTGGAGTGAGGGAGCTAGAGCTAGAACCTCATAAGATTGCAGTCTGTTGCCATGCTGGCAGGGTGGGGAGGGGATGGAGAGAAAGAAGGCCAGGTGTCTTGCCTTGTTTCTGCCACTAAGGTCAATGTGATCCAGGACAATCTCTCGGGACCTCAACTGCCTCAACCGTAAACTCTTACAGAGACAGTGCAAATCTGCAACAACCATGCACCAAACAGAAAGTTGAAAATGATCGCGAACAACAAATGAAGAGAAAGAAGCTGTCAGTTTGAAAACTTCAATGGCATTTGTGTCTTGAAACAAGACTCAAGGATAAAAGGCCTCCTAAGGACCTCACTTCCAAATAGCAAAGTTAAAAAATCTTCAACTCTGTGATTCCTACTGGCACAAGTCATTTCTCTTGCTGACATTTAACATTCTTCAAAACCCAGCCCTGAAATTCCCAACGTTCCCACCCCCTTATGCCTTAGCCATATTGCCCTCCTACTATGCTAGGCCTTTCTCATTCTGCCCTTCCTTAGCCCAGTTCATTCCTCCCAAACTCCCACTCTCCCCCTCCAAATAAAATCCACCTACATTTTCAGGCCTTCTTCCACCTCAAATCTGTTCCCCATCTCGATCCCCTCCCCGCCAGGCAGGTCCACACCTGTATCCCTCTTGCTGGTCCCTGGAGATGACCCTCTCCCCACATGTGTTCTAAGTTCCCAGCCATGTTCCATGTGCTCCTGGAACACATAGAACATTGCTGGGCACTTAATAAACTCTTGTTGGTTAAATGATGTAATACCAAGAAAAGTTAATGCGCCATGATGTTTCCATTACCTTCAGGTGGAAAATCCCACTGAAGATTCACCCCTTCAGTCCAACTCACTGAAAACATCCTCCTTTATTTTGCTCTGAGCTCATCTCAGTCCTGTAAAAGTACCGCATTTAGGTTCCATCTGCAATCCCCACAGCAGTGATTACTCCCAACACCCCTTAAACTCACTGTTGCTTTTCAAAGAAACAGCCACCCCAGATCCATACATTAGGAATGTGGTGGGCTGTGCAATGACACAGCCCCAAACCATCTTGATGCAATTGTTTCCCTGTGTCATTGCTTCCCTGCAGTCTTACCATTGTTCTTCCTTTACCCAACAGCTTTGTCCGAAGATTTACAGGAAAAATGAATATGACTTGCTTTACATTCCACACTTCCCAGAGCACCACCATGGGTTTCAAAGCTCTAGCTGATGCCTCCCAAGGCTTTGAGTTTGAACAGTTTCATAACACAGCTTGCTATACAGTGTCATCCAGGCTGGCCTCGGTCCTTTCACCTCCCACGTCCCATCTGTAGTATGTGTGTGCTTCCGTCCAATCACCTGGACTCTTGCCCCAGGCCCAGGAACATGAAAAACCACAAGTAGCAACCAGTCAGCTTGACAGGGAGCAAGGTGGAAGAGAACCATCCCTAAAACCACAGCCTTGAAGGGACAGAACGGCTGCTCAGCTGCAACTGAGGACAATGTGTCCTCTGGGATCCATGCTATGGACCTTGACTTATGAAAGTGGTGTTCTCCCGGACAGCCCCAGAGGGAAGGCAGCGTTCTGAGCCAGATGGGTTCTCAAGACAAGAGAAAAAGGGACACCACATGGGATTGGGAGCCAGACTGCCTGGGCTCAGGCACCACTTAGCAGCTGTATGACCTTGGGCAAACTCATTATTCCTTGCGTGCCTGACTCTTGATCTGCAAACTGGGGACAAAGTCCCTCCCTCACAGAATTGTTGTAAGGATCTGATGAGTTAATTTATATAAAACGCACAGAAACTATGCCTGACAGAGTAAATATTTATCATCAGCATCATCAGCAGCATCACGCTGGTTATTACTATACCTACTCCTCTCTGTTTTGTTTAGGGAGGAGAGCAAATGCCTCACTCTCAATATAGAGCTTCCTGTCTCAGGGATCCACGCCCCAAATCCTTTTTCCTCCCTACCTCCTTTAGTTCCTCTTTCTTCATCCTTCAAACATCAAATCTCCATCTGAGCATTCAAAGCCTTCATACTGAGCTGTACTTGCTTTCTTCCCTCGGCAAACACCCCAGATTCTTGCAAGCTACAAGATATACTTGGTGGCAAGGGCAAGAGTGTTTACACAGGTTTTCATCATTACGCATGTTTTGGAAACACGCATGGTGAGTGCTGAGGCAGGGCAAAGGAGAAAACGAGGCATTAAAATGATCAAAAACAGGTCTCCACATCCTTGTGTTAAAACTGCTGTGGTCATTCTCCGCCGAAGCCAGAGGCTCCTTTGAGTTTTCCGTTCTTCTCAATTCAAACTGCCAGCTCAAAGGGCTGTCCCAGGAAGGAGATAGAGCAGATGGGAAAAAAACTGAGGATGAAAGGGCAGTAGAAGGCGGAATCTCAAAGTGTAAGTTGAACCCTTTAAATGTTCTCGTTTAATAGCACAGTTTCTGAGAGACTTGCCCATCCAAGTCCCGTCCTTCCTAAGCAGACATCTGCTAGGATGACTGAGACCCAGGATAGTTTATTCTTCCTTTGCTAAAACTTCCGGTGGGGTATTGATCTCATAAATGTTATCCTGATGGCTCAGATGAAAGTCAAGTCTCAAATCCAGAGGGGTATGGAGCAGCCAGTTCATCCATCTTCTGAAGCCAAAAAAGATAGAAATCTACAAGTCACAAGATTGATTTTTTGTTTACGCCTTCAATCCCAAATATTTGGAATGAGCCCTTTGATGTACCAAAACACATCTTGTGAATGCCAAAAAGTAAAAACAAAAACAGAACTTAAATTTCTATGTGACACATAATACATTTTACCTTATGGACTGACTGATTGTGCAAAATGATTATGAAATTCCCAATCCCTATCCCCTGAGACAGGAAAAAGTCACAGAATCATAAATGTGCTACCCTCTCATCTCCTTTCATGCTCTAAGGATCAAAGTGATTTAAACTCTGCTCAGCTCCAGGGCTGAGAAGAACAAACTTCAGGGAGACCGAGCCTGGTCTGATGGTTATTGAAGCTGCAGGAAACTCAGCCTATAGCTTGCCCAGATACCTTCAGAGTGGGCAGTGAGATGCCCACCTGGCTGCTCTCACCTTTGGAGGGCAGGTAGAGCGAGCACTAGATTTGCCTCAAAAGGCAGGAATCCACTCCCAGCTCCTCCACTCACCCATGTCCACAGGATGACCGCAGACAGGCCACTGAACCTAGCAGAGCCTTGGTGTCAGCAGAGTCTCAGGACTGGAAAGTTTCCTTAAAGAAAGTATTTGATTCATTGAGTTTGTATAGTTAAACAGGATTACCCTGAGATTTAAACTTTTAAAAATACATATAAAGTAAAAATAAGTAAAGTGTTTAAAAGTTGGCACTTGATAAACTGTAAAACCCTATTATATATAAACTGCAAAGCTCAATAAGGAATGAGCTGCTGCTATCACGACAAGGTCTAGGGTTGCAGGTGGGGCTGCAAAGCGTTGCCCAAAAGAGGTCCCTCCCCCTGGGGTATGTCCCTACCCACAACACACACACACACACACACACACACACACACACACACACACACTCTCTCTCTCTCTCTCTCTCTCTCTCTCTCGCTCTCTCTACTGACAGTATATAATTTCAGTCATTTCTTTACCCATAGATCTCTTTTTCCCCAAAGTTCAGTGTCTCTGCAGATGTTTAGTAACACCTACTGTTATTATAAGTTCACAATGGTAATTATAGAAAACAAGTTTTTAATCATTTCAACCTCACAAAAACTCTGCATAGGGGCTCTCTTTAAAAGAAATGTACCTTCAAAAAGAATTAAGCTGATCCCCTTGCTCACACCTAGGGCCAGCTCACCTCTACCAATCTGGGAGAGGGAGGATGGACAATAATATCGAGGAGGCAACTGGGCAATGAGAAGGCTGGGAAGGGGGCATCTAACGTGTGAGGCTGAGGCCATGCAGGGTAGCACTGGGGATAGCCTGGCACAAAAGTAGGCTGTGCAAGAAAGCGCAGACACGAAAGGAAGATTGCTCCACAGACAAAGACCTGGCATAATTATCATAAAAGTATGGCAGGCATCTAAGGCTAAAGAAAGAAAACAAAACAAAATCCAGGAGTTTCACAAGAAGTCTGGAGTCTGGCCAGTGCTAGATTGCCAGCTCCCTAGTTGACATGAAAAGGCACCTCTGGGTGTTAGGGACAGTGAGGTGCCAAGTTACCCACACCTGTGCTGTAGGGATGAAGCCCACGTGGTCTCATTCCCAGGAAAAAAAATCACTGATGGCTTTCTCATCTCCAGAACACCAGGACACCCCAAAAACTTTAAGTTTTGTGACACTCTGGGGGTTGTGAACAAATACCATTTGGCCTGGTCATCTAGGATGAATTCTCCTTCCACATTCGTTGCAGGCCTGAGCTCAGCAAAGAGGTAAATAAAGCCTCTCAAGCAGATCCTGAAATCACACTCTCACTGGGAAAGGCCACACATCAAACTTCTATATGACGCATTGCCAGGCCATGATGACTGTAGGAATTTTAGTAGCTGTGATAACAAGCAAACAGAAAAACAAATACAAGCATAAGTTGTATCTTTCCAGTACTCTCTACAGGCCAAGAGAAAATGGTTAAATGAGAGCCCCAAATGCAGTTGGGATGCATCTTGCATTAATTGCCATAAAGGTGCCATCAATACTCTTAGCATCTCATTTGTAGTTCTTGGCATTCACATTCTTCAGCCCAGGGCTGGCAAGGGATTTGTGGAGTGGATACCAGTGCTTCCACTTATCAGGTGAGAAATTGGGACTTGAGGACGATACCCAAGGTCACCTAACTGGAAAGTAGCTGAGGCAGAACTAGAATCTACTAGTTCTAAAAGTAGGAGTTACTAGAAGTAGTGATTTTCCACTCTAGATCCATGTCATTCCTCAACAACCTCCCTAGTTATTCCTTACAAATAAGATATAGAAAGTAGTATTGTTGCTGGGATGTTCTATCAATAAAACTCCCTGCATGGAGTCTCTGGCTACAAACACCTGGCTGTTTACATGTGCCTGAGGGATTTGTACTTAGACTGTCTGTCACCCCAAAGTGACTAGTCAGAAAGTGCTTCTTGGGCACTTCTTTACTGAGGTCTAATGAAGGGGACCCAGGAAGTAAAAGACAAAGCACCTGGGGGTTGGAACCTGATTGGAGACAACCGATTGCAAACTAAGAATTGGGGAATTCAGTACTCGATCAGGGGAGAGAATGGCACAGGCTGGGGCAGTCTGGGAACACACCCCCTCAGATTCCCAGGAGAACAAAGGATTCAGATTACTCTGGCATCACTGCCTGCCTACTACAGTTGCAGCTCAAAGAACATATTGATTTCTTTAGGTTCTAGAACCAACACTTTGTCAAATGTATTTCTTGATAAACATTGTAAAAAAAATTATATTCTTGACCCTGAACCACTAAAGAGAGACCAAAGAAGGGGGGTAACTGGTGTATCAAATTTCCTGCATAATCCTCTTATGAGATTAGTGCCTTCTTAAATGGTAATGAGGTTCTGGCTTGGGGACTAAATTATGCCACAGGGTAATTCTCCTATGGGGAGGATGCTTAATTCTATCACACAGGGTGGGAACAGACTTCTGATCTCCTTCTCTGAGTGAGTGAGCTGAAGCCATCTCCAACCAGAAACATGGAGCTTTGGAACAGAAAGGAACTTAGAGAACACCCAATCCAACACCTTGTTGGTTTTTGGAGAAGTCACATTGTCACAGCCTCCAAAGCCCGGGACCCTTCTTGGGTCTCTTCTCATAGGGCTCATCAGGACAACTGCAGCCTGTGGCTAAGGTGCTAAGAAAACTCCCCTCCCCTTTTCCTCCAGAGAGGATGAAGTACTCCACAAGACACTGTCCAGAGCTAGGACATGTCAGCAACTCTGTTGCACCAAATATTCTTGGCACCCAACCTGAATGAGCCTGAGATCTAAAAGAATCAAGATGCCTGGCTCGCTCCCCCAAATAGCACAGACCCCAGGAGAATTGGTGCTCCTCGTTTTCTTCCAAACTGGGGGTGATGAGGGAGTATCCCATCCCTCCTTTTCCACATACAAGTACATACTTTGTCCATGAGTTTTATTTGCCTTCTCGCTTTTCAGCATAAACGATTTCTAAGATCCCTCTAGAGGAGGAGTGAACTCAGCCCCCAGCACCAGTGCCAGGAATGAAACTGGAGATCAGGACAGAGGCAGGGCTCCGACCTCCAGCTGCGGTCAGCAAGCCACTGCCTTCCATGCGGGGAGCACTTCTGCAGAGCGTCCGGCGGCCCTTGGCTGCAAGGCAAGGGTATGGGACCATCCAATTACTCAGGTCTGTGATTCTCTAGGAAAATGGCCCCTCGTCATTCTTGGTGGGCTGTGCTGATCAAATCCATCAAGTTTGCTGTTTCCAATCTATAACTGACTTCAAGATGTTTCTCAACCTGGCACCAAAGTCACATTTGGGTCTCAGTCATAGCAAGACTCATCACAATGGCAGGAGAGTGGTCACCCTCTTCACTACTGCAACTTGAAACTCACCTAGCCCAATCTCATTTTCTCAGAATCGTTCCCCTCTGAGGGGGGCTTCTCTAATGTCCTGTTCACCTTGGTAAGGTCAATTTATGAGATTCATGTTGATTATACACTGACGATACTCAGTTATGAATTCACTGCACATGTCTTGGAGGCTTAGATTTCACAAATATTCAGCTAATCTCAGCTGTCTTTATACCCTAACAGAAGAGAACGGATGCAGGCAATCTGGAACACGTGCCCTGTGGACTGTGCTGGGCACTTTACGTGAGCTCAACGATCCTGACAAATGCTCCACAGGGTCATTTCCATTTCACAGAGGAGAATTCACAACAGGCCACAATTTTGACCCTGTTCTGTCTGCCTGTTCTTTTTTCTTGGTATACTTCCCAGCCTCCAGGACCTGGGCTCTGAAGTCCTGTATGCTGGAACTGGCTTGGTTCAAGTCTCTGGGTGACCTCCTTGCGCCTCTCTGGACCCTTTCTTTTGTGAAAGATGAGGGTTGTCTCCCGAGGTTCCTTCCAGCTCTCAACTCTCATATTCCACACGGTGTCTGCCAGGGAACTAGGCACATGGTCGGAAAGAAAGAGGATAACAAACTACAGCCTCCTTCTCCACTCCTGTCTCTCTCTGCTCAGGAATAAGCCCCTTCCTTAGCACTGCATCTGCTTTACACTGAGTCACTGAAGAAGAGTGATCTGCCTCTAGCCATTAACCCCAGCAGCCCTTTCCTGCTAATGCAGTCAGGGAGTCATGTGAAGGCCCCTCTTTTAAAAATGACCTGTGGCTAACAAGGCCCTGGCAGAATGAAGCCAAGGAGCCCATCCCAAGCCCTTGGAGGCAACTGCACTTCTGAATCCAGCTAGATAAGTGCCTCAGGAAGGTGTAATGGCTTCCTGGCTGGCGATTAGCACACTGGATGAGATCACACAGAATTCCCTGAAGTTTTGCATCCTGGACCTAGATGTCAAAAGCATATTCTCTCCATCCCAAACAAAGCTCATTCCTGGACCATTAGCCGGGCCAGGAAACCCCAGAGACAGAATTTTCAATAGCCACTTTCTTCCAATTCATGTCTTTTGGGTTTTTCACAACCAAACTAGAAACTTTAAGGTACTTCTTACCCTGTTAAAGCTTTACAAAATTCGAATATGTCCACTCCATATACAGACATTTTCCCGGCGGACTATTATTTTCGCTAGTGTGTGTTGTTTCACACGAGTCTTCCCTCAACCAGATTTTAAGGCATGCGAGAGTAGAGAACAGTGCTATCAACTCTACTGTTCCTACCACCACCACTGCTGCTGTGGGATCCAGTCCCTCCTGCGTGCTTCAAAATCAACAGCACATTTAACTGTCCTAACCTACTGAAGCAGATGCCATTATTACCATTTCACAGCATTTACTAATACTACGGGCCAGGCTCTGGTGTGGTAAGTGTTTTACCTCTGTTGCTCATTTAATCTTCGTCACAAGCTTGTGAGGGAGATACTAATATTACTCCCATGTACAGAGGAGGTCACTGAGGCACAGAAGGGCCCAAGGTCACACTGAATGTGACACTGGAAGCCAGCACTCCTGGAGTTTCTTGTCTTCACCACCATGTTCTACAGCCTTCTGTGCCTGCACAGGGCTGGATACACACCAATGCTCTGTAAGTACTTGTTTTGCTGGCTAACAGCTCAACAGTTCCCTCCGTAGGTTTCATGTTTCAAACGGCCTTTCTACTGCCTAGGATAGAATTTCCTGTACGAGATCTGTGGCTTCTCTCTCCGTGGGCATAATAATCCCTTACATTTGAGCAATGCTTTACATTTTTCACAAGTGCTGACAAATTACCTCCCCTCCAAACATAAATCTTGAAAATGATCCTGCTAGGTAAGTAGAACAAGTGTAGTGAAGCCTGTTTCACAGATGCAGATCTTTACTCAGAGAGGTGGGGTGACTCACCCAAAGTCACACCGCTCATCAGGGTTGAGGCTGAGGCTAAACCCCATGCTTCTTGACTCTTGGTTCCCTCGTCTTCCCACTTAAGAAGAGATGACTACACATAGTGCCAAGAGATTTCCCCTGCAGTGGAATCCCCTAAGAATGAATGAACGAATGAGTAAATAAGCAGATGGGAGGTGTGTGTGTGTGTGTGTGTGTGTGTACATGCAAAGATATATACATCTATAATAGCTAGCATAATTTTATAATTTTATTTAATATTAAAAATATTTTTAGATTTTAAAATATATTAAGGTTTTAAAATAATATTAAATCCAAGTGGTTTGAAATTCAAGAATCCCAGAAAGATATGCAGTGGGATGACGCCCTATCACGTGCTCTTATTCTAGGATTCCATCTTCCCCAAGGTTCCCACTTCTCCCCATAATTGGGCAACACCTTGAAACAAATTATAAACCTTACCCTCTTCCCAGCCTCAGACCAACTTCAGTGTTAAAGCCATACACAGATGGTGACTTTTATTTCATTTTATCCTACTGATCATAGATAACATTAACATGGTACAAATTCAAAAAGAAGAAGAAACAATTACAATGCCAAGTGAGCCAGCCTCCCTCTTTTGTCTGGCCCCTAGTCATCCAGAGGCCTTTCATCCTTTCTATTATTCCTTCGATAAGAATCTATGGATTTCCAAACATATTCACATGTTTTTCCAGCTCAAACAGCGCTATGTTATACACACTCTCCTGCATGCTTATTTTCTCTAAATGTTGTATCTTGGAGACCATTCTGTCAGTACTTAGGCAGCTGCGTCTTTTTTGAGTGGCTACGTAATGTTCCATTGTATGGACATACCACAGATTATCTGGTGGACCCTTAGTGGCCTCTCATTAACTGCTATTAAGAGCAATGCTACAGTAACCAGAGAGCATGGCCGAGACTGAGCTGCAGTTGAGAAGCAATTGCTAGTTCCTGGCAACATCCGTGTTCCTCTTCTCCTGTACAACAGAATTTTATAAAGACCACATTTCCCAACCTCCCTTGTAACTTGGTGTGACCATGTGACTAAATCTCGCCATAGGATACAAAGAAATGTATATATGACAATTTTCAGGCACTTTCCTTAAGAGAAAGCAAATGTACTCCCTTAACGCTCTCCATTTTCATCTCGTCGGGAAAAGTTGTGAAAGACTTTGAAATGGACAAAAATGATGACTGGGTATCATGTCTAGAGCACACTTCTGTGTTATCTCAGACTTCCATTGTCTTTGAGCCATTTTATAATTCTGTGAGTGAAAGAATACTGTTAATAATAGGAATGTGACCTATCATAAAATTGCAAACCTAGGCAACAAAGTGAGATTCTGTCTCTACAAAATGATAAAAAATATTAACTAAGCATGATGGTGCATGCCCATAGTCCCAGCTACTTGGGAGGCTGAGATAGGAGGCTCACTTGAGTCTGGGAGGTGGTGGCTGCAATAAACCATGATTCTGCTACTGCGCTTCAGCCTGGGCAACAGGGTGAGACCCTGTCCTCCCCAAAACATTGGAAATGATGTCCAATGGAAATGAAGTTAACATTGCAGTGGATACTGATTCACTGTGCATCTAATTGTAAGTTCATCTCAGCATTCTTGGTGGCCTATATGTGTATGTATGTTTAGTTCTCCTTTGAACTGGCTATAACATCTTACTGGTTTCCTTGTTAATTAAATATTTAAATAAAATCTTTGCCATGTGTAAACATATATTTGTTTCATAGTCAAGATTTTGTCTTTTTAAAAAGTTATCCTTTAATCATCCTTTTTTTCCATCCTGCTGCCTGGAATAAAAATGCCATCATCTTGAACAATAAGATTGAGACTACCTCCAGATAAAGAAGACTTAGGTGGCCTTTATCAGTGACTTTGGAGAGCCATGCCCTCTTGGGCTTGTACCCAGACTTTTTTTTTTTTCTTTTTTGAGACAGAGTCTCATTCCTGTTGCCCAGGCTGGAGTGCAATGGTGCGATCTCGGCTCACTGCAACCTCCACCTGCTGGGTTCAAGCAATTCTCCTACCTCAGCCTCCCGAGTAGCTGGGATTACAGGCATACACCACCATGCCTGGCTCATTATTTTTTTTTAGTACAGATGGGGTTTTACCATGTTGGCCAGGCTGGTCTCGAACACCTGACCCCAGGTGATCCGCCTGCCTCAGCCTCCCAAAGTGCTGGAATTACAGGCATGAGCCACCGTGCCTGGCCATACCTAGACTTTTATGTGTAAGAAAAATACACATTTATCTTCTTTAAGTTGCTATTATTGGGGGCTTTCTGTTACAGTCAAATGTAACAGTGAAACAACTTCAAGAGTAAAGTTTTACTAATAGAATACGTAGTGATTTCATCTTTGCACAGCTGCAAATTCTCCTTTTTACTGTCCTTGGCAGACATCATTAATCAATCATCAACCATTTTTTTCCCCCAGAGCCCTTACTCAAAATGCTACTCAAGGTCACATTCTAGGTGGCCATTAGTATCAAAAAGAGTTATGAATGACATTTAATTACCATTCCTGCTACAGAGTAACAAATCAGTACAAGGTTCTCCGTTATCCAGGTTCTAATGCAAACTTATTGATTTATACCCCTTTTGTTCCTGGGAGGATTGAGGGCAGTAAACTATAGGGACCTATATGAATGCCTGCAGAGTTTCAGGACTAGGAGGGGCCCTAGTCTAGATGACCGGTCCTATCAGGCTAGAATGCACCAAGTCCAAGGTCCTTCCCTTCTGTGAGTTTCCTCATAGACTCACACCCACATAAATCACAGAAGGGACAAGGGACACACCACCAGGGTAGACGAGGACTCTCAGGTCCAGGATTCTGGGCAGACTAGAGCCGGGTACAGTAGTAATTTAGGAAGAGGGCAGGAGGAGGGGCAGGATATATGAGGAGACCCCCAAATAATAGCTCTGTTCATGCCCATCTCAGGTACTGTCGGAGAGCAAGCACTATGCTAGGAATCAAAGGAACCAGCATCCCCTCCCACTAATTGGTGGTCTCACTGAGCAGGGCCTCAGATTCCCCATCTAGCCAATTTCCCGTCCTAAGATTATATACTTCTAGAACAAAACAATCTCAGCAGCCTTGAAAGCATCTTCACCTCAGCAGGGTCAGGTGCAGAGACAGCCCTCCCACCACCCGACTCAGTGCCAGGGGATAGGGGGCTCCAATCCTAGCAGCTCCCTGGCCAACAGCTCAAGCGACAGTGGGAAGGGCTGGCACCATCAGTGACTTTGGCATTCTCCAGACTAGACACAAACAGGAAGCCAGGGAGGAGTGATAATTGTTTAATCAGCACTTCAGCAACACCTGTTGAGTTCCCTCTAATGATGTGAAAAGTTGAGCATCTAGGGAATAACACTTTCTTATGGTTGTTAGTGTTGATCACGATGTACCATCAAAAATGACAGGAACAGTATTCCCTGGGCAATTTTCCACCGTTCTTTTTCTCCAACCTCCAAACCTACAAATGTCAATTCATCAGCTAGGTATACTCTGAGTGTCTACGATATGCTTTATGCTGGTACTCATGACGGTAAAACACACATTGAATGTTAAAGGGGAAGCAAAGAACCAGTTGGTTCTTGCCAACCAGACACAACTCTGGCTTGGGGTAAAAGACCAGTTAACTACCAATAAAAATGGCAGCATGAGGCTCAGATGGTCAGAGTTACAGATGGTCAGAGAGGGAGTGACCACTATGAGCCACCATGACCAGCAGCAGTCTGGGTGCGCTGAGATCTGTGGGCAGCCTTGGAGGATGGGTGGGTTCCAGTGACAGTCCAGCTGCAGGGGGTGGCACAGCAAGGGAGTGAGGGTAGAAATACCCTTTGTATTTTCAAAAGGGAGACCAGGCTGGCTGGAGCAGGAGGTGTGTGCCAAGCAGCAAGGGAAGAGAAGTAGAAATGGGGTGGAGCAGGGGCTGGAGCTAGCAAACGTGAGCTCGAGTCAGGATCACCTGGAGAGCTTGTTAAAGCACAGATTGTTGAGCTCCATTAGCAGCTTCTGATTCAGGAGGTCTGAGATGGGGGTCTCAGAATCTATATTTCTAACAAGTTTCCAGGTGAGGCTGATGCTGCTAGTGCAGGGATCTCACTTTGAGAGCCACCCAGCTACACTGCTGAGCACCATGAGTGCTGGGCAGCCGAGTCAACGGAAATGAAGGAGGAGTCATGATTTGTGTAACATGCACTCTGCTCGTCTCCATTTCTACACATGGCTTTTCTGTACCCTTTGCGCTGTTTTCTGTTTTGGGGTAAATGGGATTTGGAGACACCAACCACTAGCTACCACATCTATTCATACTCCCACATCTATTCATACTCCCACACCTACTCATACTCCCACATCTACTCATACTCCCACACCTACTCATACTCCCACACCTACTCATACTCCCACACCTATTCATACTCCCACACCTACTCATACTCCCACATCTATTCATACTCCCACACCTACTCATACTCCCACACCTACTCATACTCCCACAGCTACTCATACTCCCACATCTATTCATACTCTCACACCTACTCATACTCCCACACCTACTCTTACTCCCACACCTACTCATACTCCCACACCTACTCATACTCCCACACCTACTCATACTCTCACACCTACTCTTACTCCCACACCTACTCATACTCCCACACCTACTCATACTCCCACAGCTACTCATACTCCCACAGCTACTCATACTCCCACAGCTATTCATACTCTCACACCTACTCATACTCCCACAGCTACTCATACTCCCACAGCTACTCATACTCCCACAGCTACTCATACTCCCACATCTACTCATACTCCCACACCTACTCATACTCCCACACCTACTCATACTCCCACACCTATTCATACTCCCACACCTATTCATACTCCCACACCTACTCATAACTCCCACATCTACTCATACTCCCACATCTACTCATACTCCCACAGCTACTCATACTCCCACACCTACTCATACTCCCACACCTACTCATACCCCCACACCTACTCATACTCCCACATCTACTCATACTCCCACAGCTACTCATACTCCCACAGCTACTCATACTCCCACACCTACTCATACTCCCACATCTATTCATACTCCCACATCTACTCATACTCCCACACCTACTCATACTCCCACATCTACTCATACTCCCACATCTACTCATACTCCCACAGCTACTCATACTCCCACAGCTACTCATACTCCCACATCTACTCATACTCCCACATCTACTCATACTCCCACACCTACTCATACTCCCACACCTACTCATACTCCCACACCTACTCATACTCCCACACCTACTCATACTCTCACTTCTCATTTCTGTGTGAAACACATTGCTTTTTGAGAGAAATTAGCAGCCATGATTCTGGGCCATCAGCAAAGACCAGAAGACACTGTCCAGTTGGAGATTTCATCTTCTTTAAAAATGGCAAGTATGAGACGCCCATCTTTGATCACTCCACTGTTAGCATGTATGAGAGACCGCCATGTGCTAGGCATTGTGCTTCATACTTTATGTACATTACCTCTTTACAGCAACACTGCAAGAGAGGGATTATTATCCCCATTTTACAGATGAGAAAACTGAGGCTGAGACCAATTAGGTGGCTTACTCAAGATCACACCTCTAACAAAAGGCAGACCCAGTATTCAACACCGAGGTCTATCTGCTTCCCAGCCCATGCCAGCATGCATCCCACAGCCTGTCCTGTTCTATCTACCCAGACCTGCAGAAAGCTCTTGGAAGCAGCTTTTGCATAGTCTCGTCAGCCTCATGAGGTCTACCGGCAGTGGCTCTCTAGGCAAAACATCCTCAGGGTCCTAACTACCTAAACAAGCCCCACAGAGGCTCTGAGCAGCAAGCCTGGACCCTACCTTCCTAGGCCCATGGGATCTCAGAGCTTCCCTAGCCAGCCCCTCCTTAGTCCCTGACATACACGATCCCTCCCTGCATGCTCACTTCCTCACCCACCCTCGGGTCCTCCCTCATCTATACTCATCCCAAGAATAATTAAGGGGAAAGAATCAGGCAACCTAAGTGAAATAAACTGGTCACAAAAGGACACGTACTGTGTGATCCTCTTCCACAAGGTCCTACAGTAGTCACATCATAGAGACAGAAAGTAGAAGGGTGGATCCCCGGGGTTGTGGGGAGAGGGGATGGTGATTGTTGTTTAAAGGGACAGTTATCATTCTACAAGATGAAAAGAGTGTTGTGATGGATGGTGGTGATGGCTGCACAAGAATCTGAATGGACTTAATGCCGCTGAACTATGCACTTAAAAATGAGTAAGATGTTTGATTTTATGGGTATTTTGCCACAATTTCTAAAATAAACTAATTAAAAGAATGAATAACTGAATCAAATGAAAGAAGAGAAGTAAATCTCTTGAGTCCTTACTGGGGAGTGGGTGGGTTAAGGGTAGCGCCATTGATATGCAAATCATGGGACAGCAATGCTGTAAATCACATCTCGGTTCACAAGCCTTCTCACACACATGGAATCCTTTGCTTGATGGGCCAGCCAGGATTCCCAAAGCAAATTCCTTCTATCACCTTCATTCTCAAAGATGTACATGTGGATTAAGAACGTTCCCCTTGAAGGCTGGGATGATGGCACCAGTCTTCCCTCCTCCAATATCCCAGGGAGCTAAAACCCTGCATCAAAACTCCTAGACCTGGAGCTCATTCAGCAAACATGTATTGAGCTAGGCAGCAGGGAGCTCAAGAGCATGGACACAGAAACACTAGATGGCTGTGAGACCGTGAGCAAGTTCATTGACCTTTCTGAAGGTCATTTCTTTCCTAAAACAGGAGAGTTGTGATAACATAAAGAAGGTAATGTAGGCTGGGCACAGTGGCTCAGGCCTGTAATCCCAGCACTTTGGGAGGCCAAGGCAGGTGGATCATTTGAGGTCAGAAGTTCAAGACCAGCCTGGGCAACATGGTGAAGCCCCATCTCTACTAAAAATACGAAAGAATTGGCTGGGTGTGGTGATGGACACCTGTAATCCCAGCTACTTGGATGACTGAGGCAGGAGAATCACTTTAACCTGGGAGACAGAGGTTGCAGTGAGCCAAGACCACACCATTGCACTCCGGCCTGAGCAGCAAGAACAAAACTCTATCTTAAGACAAAAAAGGAAGGTAATGTATGCAAGTACTTGGCATAAGCTTCAACAGGTGAATATTCTTCAAAAATCTTTAATTCCCAGGGTCTGCGCTGTAGGATCCACCTGTGTCCTCCAGGAGTCATGGCCTAGAGAGTCACACAAGTAAAGAGCAACACAGTCAACAATACTAGTGTCCTTTGTGTGTGTCGGCACAAATGCCGAGAAGGGACACTGAACTGAACCAATAAGGGAAGACTCATCTATAATTGGGTGACGACCCCTCACCAGGCTCCAAACTTAAAAGGCCTTATGTGTAGTGGATAGGAGCACAAAATCAGGCTGTCCAACGTGGTTTGAGTCCAGCTATGTAATCCTGGGCAAGTTATTCACCCTCTCTATGGCTCTGCTTTCTCCTCTATAAGATAGGAATCATAATAATAGTGTCTAACCGACAGGGTTTCTATAAAGATTAGATAAATTAGTGCTCAGAACAGTATCTTAAAAAGAAGGAAAAGATAGTTATGGCTCAGCTATTCTAATTATTCAATCTTTGACTTGTCTTCTGTGTTTTCTTCTCCTTTGCTTCCACATATCCAGCCTCATTCTAGAAAGGTTTTCTAGAACTGTCATGTCTTCTCGTGTAAAACAGAACATAGGGCAAATGCAAAAAAGAAAAAAAAAAAGAAGTTGATGAGTTTAGCTGAACAAAGTCCTTAAAAGCCTTAAAACAAAATCCTGTTCCAAAGAAACAAATAGAAAAGGCTTTTGAAGAATCAGATTTGATTCCTGTACTAATTTGCCTTAATCTCTGATTTCCAGCATCCAGATATCAACACTGCCACTCCGACGGCCACTCACATAAGTCCCTCAGCCTCCAAATTTACTGCGTGATTGGGGAGAAAGAATAGCAACCTCTCATCTTTCTCAATTAAAGCTGAATTGTTTTCTGAGTGGAACCATGTTCCTTCCCCATGAAGTCGGCCTCTACAAGGAGCTGGCCAACTCCAAAACCCAGGCTGCACAGTGCCTTCCAGAGCAGCCTGCAGAGATTTCCCCAGAGCTTGTGCCTTCTGCTACCCACATACTTCAGCAACTCAGCATAGGAGAAGCCATTGCTAATCAGGACAAGTCTTTCCTGATCTGCCTTGCCCAACCGGGCCAGGAGCTCTCGACCCTGGAAGGCCATTAGAATAACCTACGGCCACCTTGACTCAGCATGCCCAGGTCCTCTCAACAGGACACAGGTCGGTAGGTCTGGGGTGGGGCCTGCACACTGGTGGCTTTTAAAGCTCCTCCGAGTAATGCTGATGTTTAGTCAGGGTTGAGACCCATCCCATTGTCTTTCCTAACAGCCCTCGGCTTTGGCTACACAGAGTTGGGTTTGCTCCTACTGGCTGTGGCATCATCATAAAGCACCCACTAGAGTCATGCATTAAGCACTCCTGGCAGGCAAGACACTCAACCGGTGCTGTAGAGGTGGTGATGGACCAGCCACAGATAGCCCAGGCAACCCAGGACCCCCCGTCTAGTAAGGGAGAACAGGTTCCTGCAAGATGGTGAATCTGAGATTGGCTCAAATATGAGACTAAAGTTCCCTCTCCCGGATGGGGCAAGGAGGAGGACCTGAGGATCCCAACTTCCAGCTTTGCCCATTAAACAACATCCTGTCTACAGAATCTCTGCAAGTTTAGACAGACTATGTCATGGAGTCCCCACTCACCCTGCAAAACATAATACATTATGTAAATTAACTAAATTTATAGTGTATACAATATTTTGGAGGGAAGCACTCTGTTATTAAAACATTTCAGAAACAATTTATTAAACATGTATTCCATTGACCTAAATTGAGCATAACCCACAGTAACCAAGCCAGTAGTCATTACTGCTGAGGATGTTAAGAAGCCCTTGACTGTCCAAATCCAAACCATCAATAAATATTAAAGGCCAACTTACAGCTGGGGACCAAAGAGGGATTACATTTAAAAGCATCCTCGTGACCACTCTGCTAACTCAAATGTGACAAGCACGCCAGAGGGATTCTAGCAAACCCTTCCCACTGTCTCGGATAATGCCAGTGGGAAAAGCATAGTCACAAGCTATCTTCTAATGCATGCCTAAAGGGAGTGGAAACTGTCCATATGGCAAAACTCCAGTGGGGAGTAAACACTAGGGACTTCACTAGGTTCAAGCCTAGCACCAGCTCCTATGATGCCCAACGGATTCCAAAGCACTTACTCAATATCTTGATTCTAGGACTTAATTTCAGCATATTATTTTGTGGTGTAAAATAGTCACGGCTAAAAGACCAGATCACCTTGTACAATTCAAACACCTACGTAGAGACCAAATCTTGTTCCCTTGTATCTAAACATTCTCCTTTTTCTCCAAAGCTCATGTTTATTAATGATTCCTCTAAGATCCACCACAGTCTGAGACATGTTAAATTTTGAATTTATCTTTAAGATTGCTTTGGAATATTGTTTAGAAATCAAGTGTCACCTTTCAAGCCATATCTTATTTAAAAATTACACATCTATACCTTTCATACTGTGAGCCAACTGGTTCCAATCTAGGTTGCTTATTCACGTAACGCTTGGGCCTTCCTCAGTAAACAGGTGACATTACATCGTATCCAGAAGTGAGTTGTGTTCTCCAGTTGGTGACTAAAAATGTTGAATAAGAGTCAGGATGGTCCTAGTAAACCCTAAAGCACCCATATGATATAGTGCATAGGCTGTGCATCTTTATACTTCTACGTCCACCGATCTTAACTCACAGTGAAGTCTGAGAGCCACTGAACCGGATCCCCACGGAAGGAACAAAAGCAAAGCTCATGTGTATTCCAACCTTTCTGCTTTCAGAGAGCTGTCAAATCCCTGGCTGTGAAGTGGGGTGGAGTGGAGCATTCTAAAGTGACTGACTTCCCCGGAGGGCTTACTCCATTTGCTTTCAGAAGTGTACTTTAATACATTTTAATTTGTTTGTTGTTGTGAAGATTATACCAGAAGACAGAGCCTCATACAGAAGTGTGAGGCAGGCTGTGAAAGGCTTTATAATGGTCTACTCAGTTGAGGTTTTCAAAATACATTCACATTCATTACAGTAGGTCATCTTATCTAAGATACTATCACTTTAAGATGGACCTTTATGCATCATTAAGAAAGAAAAAAAAATGGGGCCAATATAAAACCTAACTACCTTTGCAAGATATATTTGGAATTCATAGAAATTGATAGTTGGAAAAATGTAAGATTTAATCAAATGCATGCTTTATTTATTTACTCATGTATGAGTGAATAATAGGGTCTCACTGTCATCCAGGCTGGAGTATGATCATAGCTCACTGCAGTCAACTCCTGAGCTAAAGAGATCCTCCTGCCTCACCCTCCCGAGTAGCTAAGACTATAGCCATGTACCACCACGCACATACCCTGCCAAGTTTTTTGGGGTTTTTTTTGGAGATGGGATCTTGCTGTGTTGCCCAAGTTGTTCTTGAACTCCTGGCCTCAAGTGATCCTCCCACTTTGGCCTCCTAAAGTGCTAGGATTACAGGCATGAGACACTGGGCCTGGCCTGGTATTGTTTTTAAACCTCAGCCTAGATGGCATTATCATCTTAGTTTTGTAGAAAAGGAAAGGAGAGATGCAAGACTGACCCCAGCAGCAAGACTGGAATCAGCAGCAACAATGAAATTTCTGACTTGGGTCTCTGGAGTATCCTCAGGCCACACCCACGGCAGCCTCCTTCAGGCCGGGCAACCTGTCCCAGGGACAGCCAGGAGATACCAGGGAAGGACCTCCTTTCTGGGACTTCATTGCCTTTCCCACAGTCTCCCACACTGGCTCTGCCTCATAGGCCTTCCTCAGCCTCCTCTCTACCTGGCTCCCAAACTGCACTCCCCATCTTCCCACCCAGCACCTCATCCTAAACACCCAGCATCTCAAAGCCTGCCTGTGCAGAGTTTAGAGCACTTCACCTGAGCTGGAAACCTGGGCAGCATTCTTGCCTCCTCCCTCTCCCTCATCCTCAGCCCTCATCAATCACTGAGTCCTGTGGGGTTTACCCCCTTCTCCAGTGCTCCCCTTCCTGTTCCAATGAGCTCAGCCCTAGTCTCCATTTTTGCTACCCTTGGCCTGAATTCTAGAACAGCCATCTAACTGGATTCCCTCCTCTGGCCTTCTCTTCAAATTCATTCCTGAAAATTCGTTTTTAAATCCAGTCTCTAACGAGGCACTAAAAATGCCAAATGTCTTCCTAAAATTCACATTTTCCTGGCCACTGGTCAGCTTAACACTCTTCCATGGTAGCCCATGAGATCAAAGGAAGATGTCCAGAGGGCAGCCATCAGTCCCTACATGCGGCTGACTTTTCTCAACACATTTCCCACCACCCCGCTGACAACCTGGCACACTCAACTGCCTATACACCTGAGAACACTCCAATGCTGCCACCCACCTCTCTGCTTTCGCTGATGCAGTTCCCCCTGCTTGGGGTGCCCTACCCTCCACTAATTCTTACCCATCTTCTGAGACTTGCTGGGGAATCTTTCCTGACCAGACAGCCGTGACATTTCTTTATGACTGCATTAGTTTCAATGTATTGTAGTGATCTGCTCTTCTGCCTCTCCCAGACAGTGGATCTTAATCACCTGCTCTGGGAGGACCTGGAACCATGGCTCATGCATACTTGTATGTCAGTGCCTTGCACAGTGTGTGGAGCATAGGGGATAATTAGTGAAGATTTGTAGACAGAAGGAAGCCAGCTCCACTAGTTCTACCCCCAAGTTCCTTCTTCAATATTAATGGCAGAAGTTTTATTTTGTTCTTTTGCCTTGAATCCCATAGGCTGAAACTCCCCACGGGGCTTAAGGCCTGGACTGGACCCCTTGCCCAGCAGCCCAGTTTTGCCAAGACAGTGGCTCTCTCTTGTCCTTCTCTCCAGCCCTTACTCCTTCTAGGAGTAAGAAGTGGAGACTGCCCCTAAACCCCAGTCCAGACAGGGCTCTCATTGCCTGTTGGCAAGAGGCTATAGCCAACTGCCTATTAAAACTGCCCGTGGCACCTGCCAGGTGCCACAGGTCTGCCTGGGCTCCAGCCACTCCAGGCCTGGCCCAGAAGCAAGACCGATGACATAGGCAACCTGATGGCTCTCTCGAGTCAGATCCCCTAGCATGGGACCTTAAGAAGGGCTGCTGCCTGGGCAGTGTGATTCTCCATGTTCTCAAGGGTGACTTCTCATACTGGTCACCCTTTCCTATTCAATTCTTTGTTATTTCGTGAAAACACCCTGACCCCCACCTGATCCAGCAACCTTGCAGCCTGACTGTGCGGAGTTTAGAGAACGGCTCCATGCCTTTACTTTAACACACTCTCAAGTATCCAGCAGCTGGGCACTCCTGCGCCACCACTACCCTCCCCTGCAACTATATGTTCATCTACCCGGCAATATACAAACTAGAGAAGTAGGGGCAAAATCTCTCCTTACTTGACCAGCCTGGAGGCGACTACCCACATACCAGCCTTCCTCCTCCGCAGGGCCCACCACGGGAACAGTCTCAAATCTAGGCTTTCCTTGTCTTGTGGACAAGAAGTCCAGACGGTCAGATGCTACAGGCTTAACTTACACCTCGCTAAGCTGCAGCCTGGTGACATGACTCCAGTTCCTAATCCCACCTCTGCTGGAAAACCCTGGCCCTGGACTGGGTCCTGATTCCGGTAACCACTTCTACATCATCTCAGCCAGAAGAAATGGAATCTGCCCCTAGTACAAACTACATGTGTGAGCAGTGCCATCCGCAGTCTGGGGACAAGGGGACCTGCCCTGAGCCCCATGCTTAAAAAAAGATCAGATTTTGAATATGCACTAATTATACTGACATGTGCCTTTTAATTTTGAATATTTGGAAGATAATCTTTTTTAACATCGAAATAATTTTAATTTTTAATTTTAAAAAATTCTTTTTTTTAGATACAGGGTCTTGCTGTGTTGCCCAGGCTAGAGTAAAGTGGTTATTCACAGTCAGGACCATGGTGTACAACAGCGTCCAACTCCTGGGCTTAAGCAATCCTCCCCGCTCAGCCTCCTGAGTAGTTGGGACTACAGGCACATGCTACCACACCTGACCAAATATTTTAATTTTTATATTTACTATAATTTATCTACTTACTAAATATATACTCAATATTATATACTTTGCATATAATTAAATTTCCTTGTGTAATTCTTTAGATCACTGAACATGAGTATAAATTGAGATTATGATCAAAACAGAAAAGCAGTGCTCAGAAAAAGGAGCTGAAAAGAATAAACAGAACATCAATAATGAATGAAAATGCTCACATTTTAAAAAACTGAAAACACCTATTATGTGCTCATAATCAAAAAATTAAAATAGTTTTTTAAATTTCAAAAACACTGAAAACAATGGGAAAAAAAGCCGTTTCTGTTGAGCATGGCCCACGTACACTTTGAAACAATATTATAAATTCTTGATTTTAATAAAGACTTAAGACTTCATTACTGATCAAAACAATGAAAATTAGCTACAAATATATTCCCATTAAATATGCAACTTGAACTCGATATTTTGCTAACTTTCAATCATATAAAACTCTTGGCTTTACACATTTTTTTTTTTTTTTTGAGACCGAGTCTCACTCGGTCACACTCGGACTCACAGTCTGGAGTGCAGTGTCCTGATCTCGGCTCACTGCAACCTCCAACTCCCTGGTTCAAGCGATTCTCCTGCCTCAGCCTCCCGAGTAGCTGGGATTACAGGCATGCGCCACCACGCCCAGCTAATTTTTGTATTTTTAGTAGAGATGAGGTTTCACCCTGTTGGCCAGGAGAGTCCTGATTGCCTGACCGCACGATCTGCCCGCCTCAGCCTCCCAAAGTGCTGGGATTGCAGGCTTGAACCCACCATGTCCGGCCACACTTGTTAAATTCTTTCATTCTGAAGGTATATTTTTGTCAAGCTCGGAGGCTGGAAGACATCTTAACAGTCTTTGTGTTTGACGTCTAATGTTTCAATATTTGGACACATTGCATATGGCTCTCCATTAGCGCCTACAGGAGGTCCCACAAAAGTCGGGAGCAGGCCTGTATGTGAGGCAAAGCAGGAGGCAATGTGTTTTGGTGGGGAGAGCTTGGGCTTCCAAGTCCAGACCACAGCTCTGCTACTCGCTAGCTGGAGAACTTAACTCTTGGGAGCCTCAGTTTCCACAGCTCTAAAATAGACATAATAAAACCTAGCTTATATTATATGCTCCACATACATAAATTCCTTTTCTATTTTATAACTATTTATTTTTTATTTTCCCCATCTCCCTTTTACAATCCCATTTAGCCTAATCCAATGGAGTAAACAGTGGTTTCCACTGTATACTTTATTTCCACAAATGACTTTGCTGCGGTCCTTGAGATCAAGGTGAGGGAAAGTACACTCATTAAGCCTGGCCTCTCAACCCAACACACCAAGGAGCTGGCTCCTGGGTTAATCACTTTGTGTAGCCCCAAGAATTCTTCACAGGAGTATAAAATGAGGAAATGAGAACCAGTCTACATTCCTGGGTTTTGGCGAAGGAACTCAGTAAGCCCAGTGCCTGCTTTGCTATGTTGGCAATGTGCATTCTCCTTCCAGCTACAATCCAGCTGAATACCAGAGTTCCAGGAGAAGTCCTGGACCTTTACCAAGGTAGAGCACTTATAAGAACAGCAGTACTGGCCGTGCACGGTGGCTCACACTGTAATCCCAGCACTTTGGGAGGCCGAGGCGGGTGGATCACGAAGATAGGAGACCAGCCAGCCTGACCAACATGGTGAAACCCTGTTTCTACCAAAAACACAAAAATTAGCCGGACGTGGTGGCGTGTACCTATAGTCCCAGCTACTCAGGAGGCTGAGGCAGGAGAATCGCTTGAACCCAGGAGGCGGAGGTTGCAGTGAGCTGAGATCACACCGTTGCACTGCAGCCTGGCAACAGAGTGAAACTCTGTCTCAAAACAAACAAACAAACAACCTGTACCTATGCTAAAAGCACCAAAGGTACCATGGTGGTCCCAACTGAAACAGATGAGGCTTAGAAGAAAACAAAACTATGAAGTCCAGTGCAGTCCTTCCTGAGCGTGTGGACTCCAGCCATCCACTCCAAAGTGCTGCTGCCCCAACAGGAGAGACCCCCTCCACCAGGCCAGTTTAAATGCCCCTTGTCCTTCTTCCAGAGCTTCAGTGGGCTTGACTGGCTTGCAGGGTGAATTAATTAAGAACAATGGCCTCAGCCTGGTGCATGCAAGAAGTCTGCTGGCAGGTTCGAAAAAGCAAAACATAACATGTGGCCCCCAGGCCCTGGAACAGACGCTTCTAGGGATGAACAGGTATGTGATGCACCATTTAACTGGGTCCACAGGTGTAAAGTGAGATCGTTCTGGGCAAACCAGGATGTGTGGTGAGCTGGGAAACCCTAGTAAGGATATGGAGATCCATAGCTCCCTCTCTCCCCTTCACCCTGCAGCTTGTTTCTTGGAGGGGTTGTGTTCTATGAAGGCTAAGCAGTAAGGTAGAATGAGTAAAGTGGCCTGCCAGCTGTGTGATGTCACCTGAATGGGTTTGGGTGGAGTCTCCCCGCATGGACAACAAGCTAATGATACTATAGTCTATTACATACAGGCGGTCCACAGGCCGTCTATGAAAACATCAAACACTAGACGTCAAGCATTATTCTCTCTTCCCAAGGCTGCTTTGTCTGAAACACTGACACCCTTAGGTATTCACACTCTCTTGTATCGTTGTATCTCAAATAAATAGTAAATGGAGCTATGTAACCCTTAATGATTTCTTAACTGCTCTGAGCGCCTTATCTGTAATGTTAAAAAACAAAAATCTGGCCAGGCGCAGTGGCTCACATCTGTAATCCCAGCACTGTGGGAGGCCGAGGTGGGCTGATCATGAGATCAAGAGATCGAGACCATCCTGGTCAACATGGTGAAACCCCGTCTCTACTAAAAATAGAAAAATTAGCTGGGCATGGTGGTGCACGCCTGTAGTGCCAGCTACTTGGGAGGCTGAGGCAGGAGAACTGCTTGAATCCAGGAGGCAGAGGTTGTGGTGAGCAGAGATCACGCCACTGCACTCTGGCCTGGGCAACAAGAGTGAAACTCCATCTCAAAAAAAAAAAAAAATTCCTCAAGATGGCTAGGCATGGTGGTTCATGCCTGCAATCTTAGCACTTTGGCAGGCTGAGGTGAGAGATTCACTTGAGGCCAGGAGTTCAAGACCAGCCTAGGTAACACAGTGAGACCTCCATCTCTACAAAACAAAAAGTAAAACATCATGACCTCTGAAGTCTTTTCTAGCTCTACAAGTCTTGACCTGGGCTCTAGGAAAAATGCACAATAGCTAAGAATGATGGCTTACCCTTGTTTGACCACAGTGATATGCCTATATTGGCTCATTTCATCCTCCCAGCTACCAAGTATATCATATCAACCCCATTTTGGAGATGGAGAAGGTGAAGTCAGAGAGGTTAAGTTAATCGCCCTGGAATTAGACTGCCCAAGTCAAGATAAGACAGTGCCTCCTCTCAAGAAGTTCAAGTTTAGTGATAATTTCAGGGAAGTTATGATAAGAGATATAATAATAGCCAATGCTTATATTATGTGGCACTTCCTATATGCCAAGCATTGTTCTCATGACATATATTAATTCATTTAGCACTCATTACATCACTCAGAAGTAGAAATTATTATTATCCTCTGTTGACACGTGAGAAAATTGATACATAGAAGGTTCAGTAACAGCCCAAGGTCTCTTCTAGCTAGTGAGAGAGCTGGGGTTTGAAGCCAGACAGCCTGGCTCTAAGGTCTATCATCAATCACTATGTTATACAAATGACACCTGGACATTTTGTTAGCCTAAAATAGGACAACTAACTGGGGCAGGCATGGGAATGGGGAACCTGGAGAAGACATCAAAGAACTAGCTGGAGTTCAACAAGTAGAGCAGGGAAGGGCATTCTACACTGAAAGAACAGCATGAGCAAAGGCACAGAGGTGTGAAGAACAACTACGTTAAGAGAAATGCAAAGAAGCCTAGAGTGAAGGGAGATGGAGGATGGGAGAATTGTTTAGAAATAATGAGCTGTGTTTATTTTCTAGTCTTTTCAACTTTTCTGAATGCTTGAAATTTAAAAGAGCACCATCAAGCCTCAGTGGAGGTCATGCTAAAAGCTGCGCAAACCTGCAGAAGACAGCTCTGCGGGGTCTCATGGCATTGTCTAGCCCTGCTCTGCTCCTGGCTACCTGGGCAGGACAGGCAGACAGTGATGTAAGAAGCCACAAAGAACATAACAGCTGATCCCGGGAAGCACCCTGCTGAGGGAACCGGGGCTCAGGAAGCCAGTGTGTGTGGTTTGAAGAAGCTGACTATGACCTTCAGGCCAGGTGGCGAATCCAGTATGGACGGCAGCAGAATAAACTGGGCAATTAAAAATGTTTAGGCCGGGTATGGTGGCTCATGCTTGTAATCTCAGCACTTTAGGAGGCCGAGGCGAGTGGATTACCTCAGGTCAGGAGTTCAAGACCAGCCTGGCCAACATGGTAAAACCCCATCTCTACTAAAAAAATACAAAATCAGCCAAGCATGGTGGTGGGCATCTGTCATCCCAGTTACCTGGGAGGCTGAGGCAGGAGAATCGCTTGAACCCGGGAGGCAGAGGTTGCACCACTGCACTCCAGCCTGGGTGACAAGAGCAACAGTCCATCTCAAAAAAAAAAAAAAAATGGTCAAGTGTTTCAGGTTTGAGAGAGAGCAAAGCATGGATGTGGTGGTGAGGGGTTGGTGGGGGAGGCTGAAGGCAGGGTCAAAGCTCTAGGTGGAAGGTCTGATCACTCCACGACACACCCATGCCAAGGAAGACCAGAAGCTACGAGGCTGGGGCCCAGGCTGGCTCATCGGCATGAATGCTGCAGTCTGGGGAAGAGGTGCTGGCCTCACCTCCTTGAAGGTGGGATCATGTACCTCGAACAGATAGGGCTGGGTGGCACAAAGATGAAAGGAAAGAGTGTGGAAAACAACAGCAACAAAGCAACAAGAGCGAGTCTAAATCACGCTGCTCTCACTAGCTCTGTGATCTTGACATTTCCACTTGTTTCAGGTTCAGTTTCTTTTCCTGTTTAAAAAAAAAAAAAAGAAATGGTGGAGGGGGACTAGGGCAATAATTGTCCCTCCCCCATAGGGTTCTATAGGTGATCAATAAAGGATGTCTATCATTACGATGAATACTTCAAATAATTAGAAATAGAGAAGGCTAGTATTTGAACAGCCCAACATTGGCAGTGGGAGAGGAAGAAAGGAAGTCGGAGATGCTCAGAAGGAAAATGAAAAAGCAGTGAGTGGTCCGAGACCGTCACACCGCCCTCCAGAGATGAGGCTGTCAGGCGAGATCCATGCCCTTCCTGAGATTCCTCCCCGGGTGCTTGAAACCACAGAAAGGCTTGCATCAGGGTCTGTGCTAGAATATCTCAGGAATGAGAACGAATTGGCACCCTGCTTCATCCAGGCTGGTTAACCCCTCCCTGAAAGATAAGAAGGTACTCAACCCAGAGTGTAATTCCTTCCTGTCTGCCCTGGCAATGCATCTGCCATTTTCAAAAACAAAAATCCCTCCTTGAATAATTCATTATTCGAAGGAAACGCCAGCCCAGAGTGCACCACTCCATTTATTCTGACATAAGAGCTCATCTCAGGCCATGTGTATGTGTTTCTCAAAAGGATCCACATGAGAAATTGCTTTTTAAAATGTCGATATCCGAGAAGGCAAGCAGAGAGTTTAAAAGGGCCATAATTCATAAATCAATGATGCCACACTCCTGGGGAAGAGTTCAGCATTGACTGGTCAACAATTCCATTTGCAACAAGCTGGAACATCTGCGTCTCCCTGCGTCTCTAGCTGTAATCCCGGGGCAGCTGCCTCACGATAATGAGGCAAGGTTTTAGGGCTAATCCGAATCATACTCTGGGATTCAGGCATGGAGATGTGGGATTGCTGTGGATTTTATCTAAACCTATTTGTTTCTGTTAATATCCCAATAACTAGAACCAATCTGAAACAAGCAAAAAAAAAAAAAAATGTGAACACTCATGACTCAGAGTCCTTTGTTCCCGGCTGTTTAACAGAGCTGTTCACCAGTCAGTGTGAGACCCGGTCCTTGTCCTTGACAAGCACTGGCTCAGGTTTCGGCTGAGCCCAGATCCCAGTTCCAAACATATCTAGGGGGATATTTAAACAATTGTTGCTGTTTTTGATGGTTCCTGATGGCCTCGATCTAAGTATGGTGGTTGGCCTTGATCATGGCTGTGAAAACAAAACTCCACACCTGGAATTGGTTAACTGCCCAACATAGGCTCATACAGAACTCAAAGCCCAGAGCATCAGACAGAAAATCAGTAAGCTGAGGCCACTGTCTGGAGTTGCTTTTGGACACATCCCTCACCTCTACTAGAGAAAAACAACCTGCAGCTTGGATTCATCAGTCATTCTCATTGCAGACAAATGAGATAGAACACCTGTCAGCTCTCAGGGTTTCCAAAGAGCAGGGTTTGGGAAAGTCTGGGTACAATTTTTTCTTCTTTCTTCCTCTCTCAGCTTGCTTCCCTCCCCCGAACTGTCTAAGGAAACGTGGAACACACAAGGGCAGAAGAAGAAAGAGAACAAGCGAGAAAGAAGAGCAGCAGCCCAAGCAACAGATGGAGAAACTGGGGGATTGAGAGCTTTGCAATTTCTCCATTTGCCCAAATTCAGCAAATAGGAAGGCTCCTCTGCAGCTCTCCCTCAGTCAGCAAAGAGCTTTCCGGGACATGTTGCTTACTGAACACCTCTTCTCTGCCCTGCTTAAATCTATTCTGGAACAAGCAAGGGTAAATAAATTAATTTACCACCTACTATTTATCAGCACTCATGAAAAGATAGATGCACTTTTACAATAAGCATTATCTCATTTAATCCTACAACCAGTCCTTGAAGGAAGAAACTCTCCTTAGTCCCATCTTTCAAGGCAGGAAACCCAGGCACAGAGAAGTTAAGCAGATTATCAAGAGTCATGCAGTTGGCGAGTGGTCAAAGTGGGACTTGAACTTGAGCACCAGGCAGCAGACGCCACCCTCGGCCAACATCTCTCCTGCGTGTTAGAGCCAGCAGAACAAGCTGATAGAAGGGAAAGGGTGGGAAGGGCAGTTTCTCTGGCTTTGTGTTTGGGATAGGGATGGAAAGCGGCTACTGACAATAACTTAGCATTTACTGAGAGCACTTCTTATATGCTATGGTTTGAGTTGTCCCCACCAAAACTCATGTTGAAATGTGGTCCCAGTGTGGTGGTGCTGGGAGGTGGGGTCTCGTGAGAGGTATCTGGGTTATGGGGATGGATCTCTCATGAATGGCTTGGTGACAGTCTCATGGTAGTGAGTTCTTACTCTGGGGAGACTGGATGACTTCTGGCAAGAGTGGGTTGTTAAAAGCCAGGATACCTCTACTTTGGCCCCTTTGTACCACTTCCCATTTGTCCTTCCACCATCTGTGACACAGCACAAAAGCCCTCACCAGAAGCCAAGCAGATGCCGGCACCAGCCTTCTGGAGCTTGCCAGCCTGCAGAACCATAAGCTAAATAAATAAACCTCTTTTCCGTATAAATTATCCAGCCTCAGGTATTCTGTTAACACTAAATGGACTAAAACACTATGTGTCAACTAAGCACCGCAGGCATGTGGTCATTTACGACACTCTGTGGAATTGGTGCCATTATCCTCATTCTAGGGATAAGAAAACTGAGACCCAGAGAGGTCCTGCGGATCAAATGTACTTGAACTGAGATTCTCACTGAGACAGCTGGGGTCAAAGCCGGTGCTCCTGATCACTATGCTCCACTGGAGTTACAGCTGGCAGTGAGCATCTGAGCCTCCGTACCCACCTAGCACCAGCAAGGGCAGAGAGGAGCACATCAACCCACAAGGAAAGCTGTCTTTAAGGAAAGTACACCACTTTGTGCAGCTACCCATAAAGATTCTAGAGTGAAATAAGCTATCGGAATGTAACTCTGCAGGTATTCAATCGGGCTTTTGTTTGTTTACTCAAGATCAATCAATTGACCCCATTCTTCAAGAAAGCACTCAAAGAAAGATATGGAAGGAAAGGAAATAGAGAATTATAAAAACACAGTCTAATGCTGAACCTGTTGGCCCACAGGATAGCCTGAAACTGGGGGCAAAGCCCAGTGGGCGTAGGGCCTGCTCTCCAGGCTTCATGGGAAAAGGGGCTCTGGACCAGGACTCCTACCTGCTCACTATAGCTTTTCCCCACTGAAAGCCAGAGAGCTGGCCTTACAATCCTTTCTCTCTCATGCTCTGCTATTCTTAGCTGGTTTCAATCTTTGACAGCAGGAACCTCTTTATCAGAAAGCTCAATATGTAAAAAGGACTTAAAGGGGCTGAATATTAGGTGGAATGAGGGAGTTCGGCAGGGCACAGGACACTATTCCTAGTCCCCAAGCCCTGTGACCAGTTAGAGGCAACTCTACCAGCCAATTCAGAGACCTCTACACAAAACCTTCCCTTCATCACAGAAGTCAGCTGGCTGTAGATTGCAGAGGTGTGTGCAGAGGCGAAGGGGCTGGAACAGACGCCTGCTCTCGCCCCTTTTCAAAAGTCTGGAGACACTGGCCTGGCCTCTGCGGGAGGCCTACATGCCTTTCTAGAGGTCCTTAATCAGGTAGGGCTTCAGGTGTCTGACAGCAGCACCACCACATTCCCCACTCACCACCACCCCCACCATCAGGACCACAAGGTCATACTGTCATCTGCTTGGTTAGAGAATCAACAGCCTTGAAAACGTCCAAGGATGGCGCAGAAAGAGATACAAAGTGTATGCACGAATCAACTTCCCAGAGCTTAGGACATCCCTCCTCAAGCCCAATAAATAACCTTCAAGGTCTGCAGAAGATGAAAAAGGAGCAGAAAAACGTGAAGGGTTACCCAAGGTTGCAAGCACAATGGCCAGAATGTGTGTAAATACTGGACTGGCCCTGTGTGCTTTGGGTCCTCTGATAGAATGGCCATTTCCTGTGGCCCCATTTCCTCTCATTGTATTTCAGTGGAACAAAAATGTTATAGAGAGCAACCACTCAGTCACATAGGTTATTTTAATAGATACATCCTACAAGCCTTGAAAACTTGCTCTATGCTCTGATAACAAGGCTAAAAATAGCACAGGCCCTATTAGCAGATTTGAAACTCCAAATCAGTAAGACTGGAACACACGTGTATGTTTTTTCTCAGTGCATCCTGCAAGTTTTCCCACGTGCTGCCACCCTCGACACGTTTTCACATTATCTTTCCCCCTGAATCTTGGTTGAAATCGCTGTTTTCATGCACCACTGGAGAATTTAGTGGCACTGATGATCTCTTCAGCATTCCTCATTCAGCTGCACATTTCATCCAACAGCTGAAGGATGCTCTCATTTATGCATATGTGCATTTTTGCAAATACAAAATGCACGGTAGACAATACTGAAGAGCTAGTTACACAGGAACTGTCTGTCCCAAGAGCCATCGCAAAAGAGCTGATCCTTCCACAAACCACTTGTGAGCTCCTGCCAGCTCCGTGATTCAGGGCCACTCCTGAGATTTCCACTCTCGGGACCAAAGATAAATCTTTGATGTCCAAGCTCTTCTTTTCTTCATTTTCTTACCAACATGAATGAATGTTATGATTAGGTTTAGATATGTAAAGCTAATCTAAAGACACAGGTTATTATTATCTTCAGAAAGATACTAATACATTTTTTGAGCTTCTCAGAAAACGTAGATTTAAAATATAAATATTACAGGCAAAATGTTTTAAAGTTGTGATTCTCAGCCCTGACTCCTCATTAAAAATGGGTGGCAGGGGTATTTTCAAATGATTCCTAGCTCTTCCAGATATGGTTCTCAAGGATAGTCAGGGCTGAGGGTTGAGAACCCCTGTCTTTTTTTTTTTCCCCCCTAGAAAGACAGGGTCTCACTCTGTCGCCCAGGCTGTAGTTCAGTGGCATGATCATTAGCACACTACATCCTTGAACTGCAGGGCTCAATCTTCCTGCCTCAGCTTCCCAAGTAGCTAGGACCACAGGCAGGAGCTATGTTCTGCTGGAGTTAGCGATGAGTTGCATGACCATATGATTTAAAAAACTTTTTGTAGAGACAAAGTCTCACTATGTTCCCAGGCTTTTGTCAAACATACAAATTAGCACAGTGAGAGAAGACATGCAATAAATGCCTGAACTGTGAACAGTGTTTTAATAAACCCTATTGAATAATATGGTCGATCTTATGGTCTTTGTACACATATATCTGAGTTATCACATTATTAAATTAAGTCCAAAGGCACCTTTTTTTTTTTTTTTTTTGAGACGGAGTCCCACTCTGTCGCCAGGCTAGAGTGCAGTGGCGGAATCTCGGCTCACTGCAATCTCCGCCTCCTAGGTTCAAGTGATTCTCCTGCCTCAGCCTCCCAAGTAGCTGGGACTACAGGCACGAGCCACCACGCCCAGCTAATTTTTGTATTTTTAGTAGAGATGAGGTTTCAGCATTTTGGCCAGGTGGTCTCGATCTTTTGACTTCGTGATCTGCCTGCCTCAGCCTCCCAAAGTGCTAGGACTACAGGCATGAGCCACTGTGCCCAGCAACCCTTTTTTTTTTTGGTAGAGATGGGATCTTGCTCTGTTGCCCAGGCTAGTCTTGAACTCCTGGCCTCAAGCAATCCCCCTTCTTCAGCCTCCCAAATTGCTGGGATTATAGGCATGAGCCACCTTGCCCCACCAAGAACCTGTCATCTGTCTTAAAAGATACAAGTCTAGGGTGGGGCGCCGTGGCTCACACCTATAATCCCAGCACTTTGGGAGGCCAAGGTGGACGGATCATGAGGTAAGGAGATCAAGACCATCCTGGCCAACATGGTGAAACCCCATCTCTACTAAAATTTAAAAACTTAGCTGGGCGTGGTGGTGTACACCTATAGTCCCAGCTACTCTGGAGGCTGAGCCAGGAGAATCATTTGAACCAAGGAGGCGGAGGTTGCAGTAGCCTAGATCGCATGCCACTGTACTCCAGCCTGGTGACAAATCAAAACTCCGTCTCAAAAAAAAATAGGCACAAGTCTTCAATGTGGTGGTTTTGCAAGGGTCTAAACAAGCGGTTCTCCCCCTTTGTTGCACATTAGAATCCCAAGGAGAGTTATTAAAATATCAGTTCATGGGATGCATCCCCAAAGATTCTGATTTAATTGCTCTGGGATAGACTAGGTTCTGGCATTTGAATATTATTTGAATATTCAGCCATAGTTGAGGACCACTGGTGTAAGTCAATGCCCTTTTCTGATTGACTTATCCTTAAACATATGAAGCTAAAGAATCAGGAAGTGTATCTTCATATATTTCTTCAGACCTAAAAATCCCAATACTTTGCCTACTTGAGACAGAAAGTGAGTAATAAAGACAACTGAATAGAGAGTTAGATTTGATGTTATAATGTCCACATACATCCTTTCAGACTGAATGTGCCTCTGGTCCTCATGAAGAGCTTGTTTCATTTTATGCACTGTTGAAACAAGATCACTTATCTGGTTTCTAAACCAACAGCTGATCAGAATCAAGCAAATTAGAGGTGATGGAGGGGGAGGTAGAAAGGATGACAGAGGCTATTAGAAGCAGGTCTCCTGATTACAGTGAAGAAGTGAGTGCTAATAGGGACGAGACTGAAAAACTGAAGTGAGTAGACACTGCACATAAAAGCACTGGAGTCAGGATTCCTTAATGAAGAGACAACACCTTGATGTACCCAGAATGGCTCTGTGGACATCAACATGCCACTGCATAGCAACATTACCGATACTCCTAAGAAAAGCCCAGAGTCACTAAGGATGAGTTAAATGATGTTCATTATAACCAGTTTATGAACTGAAATATAGGTGATGACTTCCATCCAAAATAGTAATAATAAAACGTAAGTGGAAGTTAAGGAATGCACCTTTAGCTGTTTGTTTGAAAATTGCAGCCACTCAGAATGACTCATGACCTGAGGATCTCAGGTAGCCACAGACTTGAGCAGGAGACACTTAAGCAGGAAATGTTTCGGCCTGACCAGGAAGAAATCCCACGCTTCTCAGAATCAGAACATCGTGAGGCCTGATGTGGGGCAGAATACTATTGAACCATCCTGACCTTCAGGGTTTCTAGGCACACACAGGGTACTCCACACTTTCATTGAAAACCTGACATGAGAGACAACTAAGGCACAGGGATAGCAGTGAGAAGCCTCCGCAGCAGGCAGGATTGCAGTGCCCTGGGTGGGCGGCCGCTTACATAGCTCTCCCCTGCGCAGGACTCCAGGCCTGCAATGCCTTGCTGAAAGCTTCACCCCTCAAGGTCATACATCCGCTACCCAGACACTTTTTTTTAGATGCCAAAATCCATGGGATGGTTAATACCGGTATCCCAAGCCCTGAGCCAAGTTGTCAGGTCTCTTTTGTTATACAGTAAGCCTTGTTGTTTCCAATATCTTTCCCCCTCTCCAGATGAAATCTTATATGGAACCCAAATATATTATAAAGAGAAAATGGGACAGCCGTGGTTGAAGGGCTTTCTGTAGCAGAAGTCTTGTCACCCCTCCCTCTCATCAAGGTCCCATGAAACACTTGGGAAACCATTTGGAAAAGAGCTGCCTGGATCCACTGCCCACAGTGAAATTCCCCCCTCCAGACCCACCTGCAGGCTCAGTTCTATTCGGTGGCCAGCACTGCCCAGAGGTGATGACTGGTCAGGGTCCTCTCAGCTGCTATTCAGCTCAGATGCCTCTGACTTTGTCTCTCTCTCTCTCTCTCTCTCTCTCTCTCTCTCCTTCATTACATTTTATTCTACTAGGCTTTCTATTTGTGCTCCAAATCTATCCCCAAAATGATCTAGGTCTGATCATTGAGTTCTTGCGCCTGGAGTCCGATTTTGGCCAAACTCCTGAGCCTGCGCTCTGCTCCTGCTATCACCAACTCCTGCCAGAAAGCTCAGTGCCCCCAATAAGGCTGCCAGCTACAGCCATGCTCCTCCCAGCTTGGGGGCACACCTCACTTCCAAATGGCCAAGTGGAGATCTTCCTACACCCACCAGCAGGTGAGATTCACTCAGGGTCTCTATTCAATGTGCAGATTCCCAAACCCACAGGATCATAGTCTCTGGGGAAAACACCTGGGAAATCCCGACTTGAACCAAGCCTCCAGTGATTCACCAGGCGAGTTTGCGAAACACCAGCTTCCGGGCTAACAGTGAGGTTCTGGAATCATATTGCCTAGGGTTTGAATCACATCTCTACTATTGCCATGTGATTTTGTGCAAGTTACTGAAGCTGTCTAAACCCTCGGTTTCCACTTTTGTAAAATGGGTGAGGGTAGTGATTACCTCACTGAACTGCTGGAGGATTAGGTGGCCCAGAGGCTATACACAGCACCCAGAGCCTACCTGACACACAGCGAAACCCCAAGAAGGTTTGCTGCTGTTGCTTGATAATGAACTTAGACACCTGCCCCCTCACTCCCACCTCTGAATCTCACACTAAATACTCTGCCTTCCAGGTTGAATCTCCAGTGCCGAAGCTGGAAGGTCCCTAAAGCCTGTCCTGTTCCTGGGAGCAGAGCCTGGCTGCTTCAGGTCTTGTTGAAGTGAATTAGGTAGTGTGCAGATGGAAACTAAAGATAAAATGGCTGAAAGCAGATACTAGGAGCAGCCAGAAAGACAGGGAGTGGGTGGGTACAGAAACGGAAGTTGCGGTAGGGAATACAAACTTCACTGATGTCACAGTTTTCTTGGAACCCCACGGATGAGGTGGTTAAACAGCAACTGTCACTTGAACTGTCTCTTCATTGTAACTCCTCCTAGAAACTTGGGATGAATTCTACCACGTAGCCAGGACAGGGAGACAGAGTTGCTGGACAGGCAACCCAGAAAGCCCAGCACTCCCTGGAAACCAGAGAGCAGGGAGCAGCACAGGCATAAATAAGTCACTGGAAGGCTGCAATCAATGTCCCTTGCTATTAATACATTGCTCATGTCAAATAAAGATCCCCAGCAGGTATCTATAGAAGACCATAGAGCCCTGGAGAGAAGAGGGTGTCTATTCACCCTCACGATGACCCAGCAGGGCTGTGAGACTCCAGACCCTTAAACAGCGCCATGGCAGCGATGACTGCAGCAGAACCCTAGAAGGTTCTAGGTCTCAGCAGCAGGTGTGGAAGGGAGAGGTTTCAAGTCAACAAGCCATCGCTGCTGTCTCCATCTTACTCCAATAGCACCATCTGCTTGGTGCTGCTCATGAGGCGGAGGTTCAAGTCTGGCCTCCTGGTATCATAGGAACACTCCCATCTGGTGTGTTTCCTCGGCCTGGACTGAGTGGTCTCCAGTTCACCACAGATACCCTAACCCCGACCAGCATCTCTCAGCACCACTAGCTCTGAGGGTAGTGGTCACCACACGCCTGAAAAACAAAACCAAGTGCTAGCCATAATGCTCAAGTGATGCCCAGTAAGAATAGATCGCTTTCAGCAAGAGCTCGTTCTTCCCAGTAACCTCTTCTATAGCGTTTTTCAAACCTCTGCCTGTCATGCATTGCTTCCAGCTTTCACCATATATGTTTACCACTTACACCTTTTTTTTTTTTTTTTTTTTTTTGAGAGGGAGTCTCGATCTATCGCCCAGGCTGGAGTAAAATGGTGCAATCTTGGCTCACTGAAATCTTTCCCTCCTGGGTTCAAGCAATTCTCCTGCCTCAGCCTCCTGAGTAGCTGGGATTATAGGCACATGCTACCACACTCAGCTAATTTTTTTATTTTTAGTACAGACAGGTTTCTACCATGTTGGCCAGGCTGCTCTTGAACTCCTGACCTCAAGTGATCCGCCTGCCTCTACCTCCCAAAATGCTGGAATTACAGGCATAAGCCACCATGCCTAGCCTCAATTTTTTCTTAAATAATTTTCTTTTAAAAGAAAAATACTATAATACTACTTAAGAAAATTAGAATCGCTGGCCATAGTATTTTGTTAATGCAATGAAAAAGCAATAATATTAGGCTGAGGCCCTCTGCCTCTGTGTGAAGAGGATGATAAGTATTAGAAAGATAGTAATGACACTCTAGCCCTAAGCTGAGAGTTTCTCTTTGATTTGATGAGAAGGATTGAAAGAAAATTAGAGGAAAATGACAAGAAATACCCTTATTTTTTTGAGGTATACTTATGTACAGTACCAGATCTTAAGTATACAGTTTGCTGAGTCTGACAAATACATACACTCCAGTAAAGACAAAAAAAAAATTATCATTATTCCAGAAAGTTCTCTCCTTCTCCTTCACAGTCAAGTACTTCCAACCAGAGAGAACCACCATTTTCCTTTCTATCCCCATAGGTTCATTTTTCCTGTTTTTGAATTTCATATTATTGGCTCACAGGCATAGCTTCATCACTGTGAAATCAAAGTTCTGCTCAAGTTACACTTTTGTGTTTGAAATTTTTCATAATAATAATAAAAAAAGCTAGGAGATGCCCTATTCCTACTTTACCTAAAATCTTCTCCAGACCTCCTAATGGGATGAGATCTATAATTTGGGACACCATGAACTAATGAAACGGGAAGACATCAAATTAGGAAATTGGACTCTGACTTTGCAAATCCCAACAAGCAGCTGATTATAGCACTGATTTGCCAAATTTTCTCCCCCAAATCCCAATTAATCTTATTATCTTTTAAGCTCCCCAAATGGAAGTCTTCTCCTATATTCACAGCCAGCCCAATTCTTCCTTTTGTGGCAGGTTTTGTTCCATACCTCACCCGCACGTGGCTCTCACACCCACAGGGGCCTTGTCCACACTGCTCCCTCCACAAAGACCACCTTCCTCACTGCCTCCAGCTCCCTTCAAATCAAGTTTACACTACACATTTGCACTTGGCCTTCTTTGCCTTGCATTGTTACTTTTCTTTTAATATGAACACACTTTATCCCTTCAACTAGACCCTGAGGTCCTTGAGGGCCAGCACAGAGCCATCCTGACATCCAGAGAAGATACTGGATACAGTGATACTAGTGGGTGATGTGTCTGTGAATGAACTGAAACAAAATCTCCCTGCATGTTGGATCCTAACAAGGTTCAAAGTAATGGCCTGGAAGATGAAGAAGGAAATGAATGGAGGCTGCAACAGTTTCTTCAGACAGACGTATACTCTTTCTGTGACTTTGCTCTCAGGTCCTGAGCCCCAGCACTAGACACGCAGATTCAACAAGTTTGGAATAGGGCTCTAGAGCTTGCACACTTCCCAGCTCCTAGAAGGTTCTAACATGGGAGGCTCATGGGCCACCCCAGAAAAACACCACCTTGCGACCAGAGAACAGGTTAAGATACTGAACATCTCCTCATCTGCACACCAAGGAAAACCGAGTTCCTGGCTAGCATGGAGCCTAACTTGTGTTTTAGTTCATTGTACTTCTGTCACTGGAGGTTGGATTAAACAATAAGAGAACCACTTCCATCCAACCAAAGGTGAACATGAGGTATCTAAAAAATGCAGATAGAAGTAGGTTCCCAAGGAGGGAAATGCTGAAACCCAGCAAAGGAGATGAGTACAGTTCCTGACCGGAGACTCTGTCCTATTTTCCTTATGACATTACCCAGCGGTGCTTTTCCTGTTCCTGGAAAGAAAACCAACAGTAAAGTAAACTTCAGGGTGCAGTCTTGGGTGGGTGGGGGTCTATGTGTGCATAGCACACGGTGATTTTTTAAATAAAAAGGCTAACCACAGGATAGCCACCAGCAGGATGATGCCCAGGGCATCAGCATTCTTACCATAACTAATGAAAACCCTGAGTATTTAGCTTCTGCAACCAGGGCACAAAGGGACTTTTGAGATGGCTGTGCGTAAAGGAGCTGGAAGTCATTCCAGCACTTAGAGCTTCCATTGAAAATAAACAAACAGCCCAAGCCTTCCCCAGGACCAAGGCTGCCAAGCACCAGCCCGGGAGCGCACGCTGGCCACTGGGGCCAGCACACAGTTATTTATATTCATAATCCAATTTGGATGGGGAAGGCGCATGAAAATAAATTGATTACCTTGAAACTTTAAGAGCAAAATTCATCAGGACAAAAAAGTAATGAAATAATATAGAGGAAGTGCCTGAGTAGGTCATCTGAGGGGATGTTTCTCATGAACTGTCTCCAACCCAGATTGCTTTCTGGATTCAGACACGAGAAAACTGGCTGACAAAGTTCCAGAAATCACATGCCAACGTGTGGATAGAGTTTTGCTGAGTATTTTTCCCCTTTTCTGGATGTGTGTGTGTATGTGTGTGTGTGTGTGTATATAGTTGTGTGTGTACATATATGTGTGTGTGTGTGTGTGTGTGTGTGTGTGTGTGTGTCTATAAAATCAATCAACCAAAAAACACTTCAGATTGTTTCACAGAGAGTTGATTATCTCAACTCAGTTTCTAGATTGGTGAGGAAGAAAAGTGGATAGTTCATAAAAAACAACCGTCTTTCCCAAATCTGAGGGTCAAACACAAGTGTACATTATCTTGGAAACACTGGCTTTCTATCTTAGGTCTTGCTCATCCTCTTTACCCTAGAGGCTAGATGCAACTCTGCCTTTCCACAGGAACAATAGCAACCATTTATGACGCGTGTGGTATATGTCACCAGCTGGAGATGCACAGTCAGGAATAACCAGGCCAGTCCTGGGTTAGGGACTCTTGGCGTATTTTAAAGATAAGGAAGTGGAGGATCAGAATCAAAGTGACTTGCCCAACACCACCTTGCTAACCTAGCGGGGACTTGGGATTTGAACTTAAGTCTGTCTGGGGTTTGTTTTGTGACATCACACTGCCTCTATGAAAGAACCTAAAGACAGTCTCTAAAATCCACATTCATTCCCAAAAAATGGGCACCTGGGCCCGTGAGCACTTGCTGGGCCCGAGTCAGAAGATGGGCCTGGACAAGAGGATGCTTCACCACTGGTAGCTTAGAGTGAGACAGTAACCCTTTCTTAGCTTAGCTCAGAGGAGTTTACGAGGCAGATTTAAGGAGAAACACTTCCCATTGCACAGACTGCATCTATGAAGGCTGCCCCTTAATGTGGGCTTTCTCTCTGTGGATGAATTAAAAATAAAGGAATTTTGGTAAAACTCATAACCAAAGACTAGGCTCAAACCTCACCTCCATTTGTCATCTATTGATCCTGAGAAAGGATGTGACCTGTCTAGGATTCAGGTAATTTTTTTCTCAAGTGAGCGGACTGGGGAGGGGTGGATGAGGTGGGACCTGGGACCAGGGTGGCTTCTGTGGTCCCCTCTAGCAATGCAATTGATGATTCTAATAACTAAGAGAAGTAGCCCTGCCCTGTAGTGTCCCAGACACCACAGGAGTTCAGGAAAGTGATGATGAGAAACTATTTTGAATATTTCTGAAAGCCTAAAGAAAAGCAAACATTTCACGGAGATCAGCCTACACAGTAAAGCAGATTATCAGGCGTAGTTGCTCCAGCATCATGTGGGGGTGGAGGCCCTGCATCGGCTGCTGGCGATGAGTGTCTCTTGTTCTGAGTAAAGCTCATTGCACCTGTTTCAAAGGTTCTGCCTGTGTGCAAAACAGCCCCCCTGACACTTGCAACTACAAATTTTGATTGATAGAAAATAACAAATTGTCATTAAGGAATGCAATTTATTCCGATGGTAGGGGGAGGGGAGACTAAACAAAGATACGTAATAACTGAATATGATCATTTAAGAAAAACAGGGCTGAGGATGGGCTCCTAGCAATAGGGCAGGAAGCCAGAGTCAGAGATAGTAATTTGATTTCTGTTTGGTTTGTTTGTGTGTTTGTATGAAGACAGGGTCTGTCTCTGTCGCCCAGGGCGGAGTGCAATGGTGTGATCATGGCTCACTGCAGCCTCAACCTCCTGGGCTCAAGCAATCCTCCCACCTCAGCCTTCCAAATAGCTGAGACCACAGGCACATACTACCATGCCTGGCTAATCTTTTTAATTATACTTTTGTAGAGGGGGTATCTTGCTATGTTGCCCAGGCTGGTCTCAAACTCCTGGACTCGAGTGATACTCCCACCTCAGGCCTCCTAAAGTATTGAGATTACAGGCATGAGTCATTACACCTAGCCGAAACCTTCTTTTCATGTAAAAGAAATAACATTTTTATTTTCTAGCTGTGGATGCAATGCAAGCTTAGAGAATCCAGAAAAAAAAATAACCAATCAATTACAACCACACAATCCAGGTAACAACTATGAACGGTCTAGTGTATATCTGTAGTTTTTTTTCTCTCTGCAAATAGGTGTATATATCCACAATTGGATTAAACTATAAAATTAGTCGTTTTACTTACGTTTTTTCATTTAACATTGTATTTTGAGCATTTTCTCACATTGTTAAAAATTATTTGGAAACATAACAATCTGTATATTTTATACTATATTAAACTGGTCCTATATTGTGCAAGGTTGGACAGTTACTTCTGATTTTTTGCAATTATATATAACACTTTAATGAAGATCTTTATACATAAATATTTTTTCACATCTCTGATTATTTCCTTAGGATAAGAAATGATATAACTGAATATAAACTGGACATAATTCTTGAGATATATCACTAAGTTGCTTTCTGGAAATTTGTGCCAATTTTTATTTTGAAAGAGCCTGAAAGTTATGGCATTTAATAGACTTGGATCTAGCCTGGGCATATTACTGTTTAGATCTTGGGCAATGCCGGCTTTGAGGGCAAGGGACCCAGATTTTTTCCCATAATTCTCTAAACAAGTGGCACAAAAACAGATATACTGGGGCATGGTGGCCCCTTCTTCTCTCCAGGGGATTTCTGCAGAGGATTTCTTCTCTTCAGCAGAATTCCATTTCTAAGCCTGATTTATTGGTTTTGTGTGTGTGTGTGTTTGTGTGTGCACTCCTGAATATTTCTGTCCACCGTTATCCTGCTTCTCCTATTGCTTACAACTGGACCTAGACTTGAAGCTGGTGCGCTGATGTCACTAAAATTAAAAATTGGCTGAAAGTGTCTTAGGAGGAAAGTTGTAGAGAGAAGTTAGAAAGCTAGGTGTAGAATATCAGCACCACTGGATCATGTAATCTGGAAGATACAGAGCATTGCACAACACAGCACAAGTATTGTTGGTGTTCAGATCAGGTAAACTGATGCCAAGTCTCTTGTCTTATAAACCAGAAATGGTAGGGAGAGGCAGGGCAGGAAGTTGGAGTTAGAGCCAGCTTGTTCTGCCATGGCGTTTCGGATATTGCACTGGGACTCACTACTTAGACACTGGTTCTCAAACTTGGCTGCACATCAGAATCACCTGAAGGACTTTAAACATTTCCAAAGCCCAGCTCACACCAGAGATCAGTTAAACCAGAATCTCTGGGGCTGGGACTCAGGCAGCAGTATTTCTTTAAATTCCCCAGATGGTATCAATATGCAACAAAGTTGTTGAACCAGTGGTCTAAGTACTGAATTAAAGGTCTGGGGAAATTGGTAGAGAAAGAGACAGAAAAGAGAAGGGAGGAGAAGAGGAGAGGAGGGGAGAGGGGAGAAGAGAAAGGAGGGGAGAGGAGGAGAGAAGAGAGAAGAGAGAATCTATCCAAGCTGGTATCCATGGGGACCCCTAAACTGCATGGTTATGTAGATGCTTCAACACAATCTAGTATAAATTGCATAACGTAGGATCTACCTTCAAATTGATTCTGTAAACTTGATGAATGTTTTATATATGATGTTGGTAATAATCGGTCTATATAAAGTGAGCATTCTAGTTTAAATCATGAAAATAATGGCTCAGAATAGCAGTCCTTGTGGGGGAATTGCCCTGTGGGTGACATCAGTGCAGCTGCTGCTCTCCACTCAGTACCTAATGATCTGAGCGCCCAATCAATAACTGTGCCAGGCTGTTCAGTGGGTGGCAAGCAGATGGAGGCCTTTCTGCTTAAGTTGTTTTCCTTTTCCAAAAACAGTGACAGACTTGTCCCTGGGAATCACAGATGGGTCGAGGGAGACAGGATCTATGAGAAAAGATCTACAGCTTTAGGGGATCAGGGCGGGGGTTCAGGCCAGAGACTGCAGATGCTTTCTGCTCCTTTGGCCAGACACTGTTTTTGTGGCAACTGTTTGGAGGATTATGGGAGAAAATCTGGATCCCTTGTCCCCCAAATCAGGCCTTACTCAATGAGCTGCGCTGCTTAGAAACAATTTTCCTGCTGGAGGGTAGTTGTGTGTGTGTGTGCATATATGCATGTTAGGAAAGGGAAGGTACTAGGTGCTAGAGTTGGTGAGATGTGCCCTCAGTCCAATAAGTACCCATCTCCCTCCAGGAGCTCAGCTGTCCTTCCCACCCCAACCCCCCCCTGCCTGCCTTCACCAGGCCTCCAGACACTACCCTCACCTGGTTTTCTTCCTACCTCTCTGGCTGCCGGCTACTTCTTTTTGGGCCCCCTGTGCTAATTCCTCCTTTTCTATGACTTTGTGCCACTGGACTCCTCCAGGCCTCCATCCCTGGACATTTTTTCTTTTCTATCTACACACACCCTTCATAATTACAAGGCTTTAAAAGCACACTAAAGGCTTCCAAATTAACATTTCCAGCATTAACTTCTCTCCTGAACTGCAGGCTCATATATCAGCTGCCTTCTCAACATGCCCACTTGGATAGGGCATCACAAACACAGTATGTCCATAAGCTCCTTGACCCGCTAACGTAAACGGGTAAACCAACCACTCCCCTCAAAGAAATGATTTTTCTATAACCTTTTTCATAAATAGAAATTCTCTTCTTATAATTGCTCAGACAAAAAGCTTTGGTATTTTCCTTGATTCCTCTCTTTCTCTCATATCCCACATTCAGTCTATAAATTAGTCCAATGGACTCTACCTTCGAAACAAATCCAAGAATCCGCTCATTTCTCACCATGTCCATCCCTTCTGTATTGGTCCAAGCCTCTTCTGGTAAGCTGAATAGTGAACCCAAAAGATATCCAGGTTCTAATCCCTGGAACCTGTGAATATGGTAAAAGAGACTCTGCAGATATGATTAAACTAAGAATCTTGAGATTATCCTGGGTTATCTGGGCAGGCCCTAAATGCAATAACAAGTGTACCCTTACAAGAGGCAGGAGGAGACTGGACCCAGAAGAGAGAAGATAATGAGAAGATGGAGCAGAAAGAAATTTGAAATGATACACTGTGAGCCTTAAAGTTGGAGGAAGGGACCGTGAGCCAACGAATGCAACAAATGCAGCTCTAGAAGCTGGAAAAGTCAAGGAAACCAATTTTCCCCTAGATCCTCTGGAGGGAGCATGGCCTTGCCAACAGCTTGGTTTGGACCCAGTAAAACCTATTTCAGACTCTGGCTTCTGGGACTGTAAGAGAATAAAGATGTGTTATCCTAAGCCACCAAGTTTGCAGAACTAGGAAACTAGTTTGCCTCCATCATCTCTCATTTGGATTGCTCTGGTCTCTCATTATTTTCTTGCCTTTTTTAGTCTATTCCCAATAGCCAGACTGATAATGTTAAAATATAAGCCAAATTATGTTGCTCCTTGGCTCGAAATGTTTCACTTAAATATTACCTTCTTGGTGAGATCCTCTCTGGCCACTCTAATTAAACCTGCATCCCTTGTGCTCTCCCACCCCTCAAGCCTAAATTCTCACCAGAGTTGCACTTTCACCCTTTTGGTTCTCTAGGCAGCACTAAGGTGGCTGGCAAGAACAACTGCTTTACAAAAAGTGAAAGTGGCAAAAAGGGAGCCAAGAAGACAGCATTCGATCCATTTTGTAAGACAGGTATGGTGTGAAAACACCAGCTATATGTTCCACATAAGAAATAATGGAAAAACACCAGTCCCAAGGATGCAAGAAACCAAAATTGCATGGGGTTGTGATAGCCTCAAGGTTGTGCATTTGAAGTGAGTCTTGCTAACCTGCAGAATGCTAAAGTTGCATTTAGAAAATTCAAGCTAATTACTGAAGATCTCCAGGGCAAAAACTGCCTGACTCACTTCCATGGCAAGGATCTTACCCGTGACAAAACGTGTGCCATGATCAAAAAAATAGCAGATCGGTGGGGTGCGGTGGCTCACACCTGTAATCCCAGCACTTTGGGAGGCCAAGGTGGGCAGATCACGAGGTCAGGAGTTCGAGACCAGCCTGGCCAACATGGTGAAACCCCGTCTCTACTAAAAATACAAAAAATTAGCTGGGCGTGGTGGTGCATGCCTGTAATCCCAGTTACTCCTGGAGGTGAGGCAGGAGAATCACTTGAACCTGGGAGGTGGAGGTTGCAGTGAGCCAAGATTGTGCCACTGCACTCCAGTCTGGCCGACAAGAGCAAGACTCCATCTTAGAAAAACAAAATGGCAGACCATGATTGAAGCTCAGGTTGATGTCAAGACTACCAATGGCTATTAGCTTTATCTATTCTGTGTTGGGTTTACTAAAAAGAGGCAACAATCAGATATGGAAGACCTCTTAGGCTCAGCACCAACAGGCCTGCCAAATCCAGGAGAAGATGATGGTGATCATGACAGGGTGGGGGGCTTGGGGGTTGTCGTACACAAATGACTTGAAAGAAGTGTTCAATAAATTGATCCCAGACAGCACTGGAAAACAGAAAAGGCTTGCCAATCTGTCTTCCCCGTAATGTTTTCATTAGTTTTTCCAGAGCCACTACTTTCACCATGAAGATAGTGGCTCTGGAAAAACTACTGGGGGAGAGACAGGAGCTAAAGTTGAACAAGCTGGTGGATAAGAGCCACTGGACCAAGAATCTGTTAAAATTCAGACTTTTAAGGGTGACAAATTAAAAGTATTATTTGTAAAATAAAATAAAATAAACAACAACAAAACAGATTTCCCAGACCTTACTTGAGAAATTTTGATACAGCGTATGTCAGGGGGCTGGAGCCGCTCTTTTTACAAAGCTCCCTAATCCTTCTGATGTGCACCCACCTTTGGGATTTTTGTTTGTTTGTTTGTTTGTTTGTTTGAGACAGAGTCTCTCTCTGTCAACCAGACTGGAGTGCAGTGGTGCGACCTCCGCTCACCGCAACCTCTGCCTCCCAGGTTCAAGTGATTCTTCTGCCTCAGCCTCCCCAGTAGCTGGGACTACAGGTGTGCACCACCATGCCTGGCTAATTTTTTCTGTATTTTTAGTAGAGATGGGGTTTCACAGTGTTGGCGAGGATGGTCTCAATCACCTGACTTTGTGATCCATCCGCCTCGGCCTCCCAAAGTGCTGGGATTACAGACGTGGGCCACTGTGCCCGGCTGGGAATTGTTTTAAATCACACTGGGAATTGCCTAAGCTGCTAATATTCTGGCCTGGTTTAGGATGGGGTCAAAATGAGATACTTATAGGACAGGTACCTCGGCACCTCTGAGAAGCCCAGCATGAATAAGGACATTCCCCCTGTGCCCTGGGGAGGTGGGGGTGTAAGGCAGACATCTGACCCTAGGAAGCATAGGGCACTCAGATCCTCTTCCTATGGAGCCTGCAGGAGTGTTCCTAGGCCTCTGGGACTGAACTCTTGTTTGTGAGGAGGGGACCAGCACCTCCTGTCTTCACAAAGAGCTCTCTGTGGGTCTTGCCCTTGGGGGTGGGGTAGGTGAGTGGCCAATGCAGTAGAACTGTCCTGCGGTTCTACTCTACTTGGTAAATTTCATTTTTGATGGTGACCAATGTGACCCCACACTGTGGGAAGGATCAGGGCACAATCTTCTTCCCCCGCAGCACACAGAGGCCTTCAGTTTAGCACTGGCCTGTGTTGAGCCTGAGGTGGGGGTCTGTGACATTCATCCTGCTTCTACTTCCTGCTCACAGGCACAGCTTTGATCATATCTTTTCATCTTCTGGTCAAAGGCTCCCCAGGGGAGGCAGGGATAGGGATGGGGAGAGGAAGTGGGAGGGGTAGACTCGGCTTCCCCAAATGTGGGGAATCTGAGGGAAGGATATGAGACATGTTGAGTCAGGAAGCAACTTGGCCTCGGAAGAGAAAACACTCATGACCCAGGCAGCAGAGCTCTCGGAAGGAACGTCAAGTTCGCTCATCCCTCCAAGAGGCTGAATTTCAAGGCCTTCCCTGCTGGATTTAAGGGGATGCTTTGAGTGGGTGGATGCCTTGTGGTCTTAGCCAGGCATTTTCCTAGACATCAGGGATGCAGCATTGAGCAAGACAGATATGGCTTCATCTCTTGGACAGATCACTATCTAGTGTGAGACATTAAAGAAAAGATTATTTTCAATTGTATCTACTGCTGTGAGGATAAGGGTAGATTACTACTGGGTGGCTGATATCTTATAGTGACTAATATATTATGGGTAACTGGCAAAAGTTTGGGCCACATCCCACGGTGCAGGCAAACTGTCTTATGAGCTGAACTCCAACCAAGTTGTCCTCAAGTACCCTTTCATTCAATAAACTTTTATTGAGTGTATATGGTGAACTGGGCACTGTTCTGGTGTTGGCAAATAAGACAGGCAGGTTTCCTGTACTCAAGGGGCTTACCGTCAAGTAGGGAGAGATCATAAACAAATATATAAATAAGATAACATCATGGCAAGGTGTGATGACTCATGCCTATAATCCCAGCACTTTAAAAGGCCAAGGTGGAAGGATCACTTGAGCCCAGGAGTTCCAGACCAGCCTGGGCAACATGGCGGTGAGACCTCATCTCTACAAAAAAGAAAAATTTATTTTAAATTAGCTGAATGTGGTGGCACATGCTTGAGTTCCAGCTACTTGTGAGGCTGATGCAAGAGGATCGCTTGAGCCCAGGAGTTCAAGGCTGCAGTGAGCTATGATCGCACCACTGCACTCTAGCCTGGGTGACAGAGTGAGACCCTGTCTCTGAAGAATAAATAAATAAAAAGAAAACAAGTAGAGTTAAGTAATAATGATTCTAAAACAAAATGACCCTTATGTTGAAACCTAAGTGATAAGAAGTGAAGTGCACGGGGATATCTAGAAGACGATTCCCAACAAGGCTACAGCTAGTACAAAGACCCTGAGGTGGGGAAAACTGATCAAATAAACAAGGTGGGACTCAGGCACACAGCGGTTAGAAAAGTAGACAAGGACCAGATCACGATGAAGACGGGATTTCATTCCAATCGCAAAGAAACACCATTAGAGTGTCTTAAACAGAGGGCTTGACTTCCATTAGCAGCAGGAGCCAGTGTCTGTGGATTTTCCCTGGCAGGCTTAACTGGCAAGATCCTCTGTAGGGCCATCCTGAGATCAGAGAGCCAAAGCCTGACCTTCCCTCGCAAACTGTGCTCTCTTCTCAGGTACAGTACATCAGTGACTGCAGCCCACTTGTGTTTCTCCTCCGGTTAAGGATAGTCAGGGAGGCACATGGGGCCATTGGGAAGGAGAGGAAGAAACATTGATCAAGGTTCCCACTATGTGAACGCACAGTACTAGGAGCTTATCACATTTAATCCTTATGACAACTATCTTCGGAGATATGTGCCTCAGTTCTTACTTCACAGGTGGAGAAACCAAGACTCAGTGAGATTTAATAACCTATCCATGTTGCACAGCTAACAAGTGAGTGGAATTCACTCTGGTCTGCCTTGAAGACTCTTTCCTCCACATCACACCTCTTCCAAATCCATTTTTAAGACTCATATTTTAGAGACTTGAAACTTTTTTGGTTAAAAAATATTTCTATTTGAAAATATATTCCCCCTTATTTTTTCCCCCAGCTTACCACAGCATTGAGAGGCTGGAACCTTCCAATTCATTACTCTGCATCAGCCTTAGAGTACATAATTTTAGTATATTTCTGGATGAGTTTAAAAAGATGCAAAGAGGGAGCTTTGGCAAAGCCGCGCAGTACGTGAGCAGCTTCTGAAACATGCTCCCTCCATTTCAGTAAAGGATTCTCCACCTTTCTCTGGCCCCTGCCAGTCTCTGGAGGGAAGGCTGGGTGGAAACTAGCAGGGTCAGAGTCCAGCAGGTGGAAATGCATTTCCAGGATGGCTCTCTTAATGCAAAAAAAAGAGAAAGAACCATTCTTAAGAGAGGCTTCCCAGAGGAAATCATCCCCGCTCCACTGCCAACTTAACTGGGAGTGTGGGAAGGCAAGGGATTCCAGACTCAAGCCAACAGCCTGGAAACCAAACCAACAGTGCCTTTCACACGAGAACAACCAGAATCCTCCATTGGTAGGACCTGAGCCTCCTTCTTCTGAGCCTGTAATTTGGTATCAGTGCTATCAGTGTGAGGGCCTAATCCCTGGGGTGCAAGAGTCCATCAGGCTTCCTGGCTGGAGCTGGACTGTCTGATAAAAACCATCTGAGCCTGAATAGCCAAATGTTTGTCTTTGTTCCATTTATCCTGGGGCCCTGGGATTTCTTCTGGAGTGGCTAATGCCCCAGGCTCTTCCTCTGTTTATTTTCTTTGGTTGTTTTCCCATAGCTGATGGATGTAGGAAGCAGTTAGCCCATGGCTGGTTGGCTGGAAAAATGTAGGAGACAGCCAATTAGAACCAGCCTGTGGAATGCTGGGCTTTGAGGAGTGAAAAAAAAAAAAAAAAAAAAGATAAAACAATTTCTCAGTGGCCATATCTGGTGACTGATGTTCCATCCCCAAGTTTTTACTCTTTTGGATTAAATATTGACTTGCTCATTTGAAATGCAAATACTCTTGAGAGCAGCTAATACATGTGGTTATTAAGCTTAATGATTTTGCTGCATGCTTAAACATTAATACCAAATAAATACCAGGATCCACCTATTTCAACCACCCAGAACCATCTCCCCAAATTCGGTGGGTGTTCCCCTACTGAATATACCCTCTTCCCTACTTCAAAAGCTCTTATCTTTCTACCTACTTCACCCAGTCCTCTTCACCATTCAAAGCCCAGCTCAAGGGTCACGTCCTCCCCTGTGGCCGGCAGCACAAGATACCGTTATTCCCACCTGTCTATCTTGTCTGTCTATCTGGAGTAAGGCTCTGAAGACTTGTTTGAAGTCCTGCTCTGCCATTCGATAGCTTTGTGGTCTTGGACTACTCAACCCAGCAATCCATTTGAGCCTTGGTCTCCATATCTATAAAATGGAAATAGAGATTTCACTTCCCAGGGGCGTTCTAGGGGTTAAATAAGATAATCCATGAGAAACGATCCAAATGTTTATTGTCTGTCTTCCCCACTGGAAAGTAACGTGCGTAGTCAGGGAGTATCTACTTTGCTCACATGGCTGGGTGCTCAATAAGTATTTTAAAATAAGTGAATAGGCTGGGTGCGGTGGCTCATGCCTGTAATCCCAACACTTTGGGAGGCTGAGGCAGGCAGATCACAAGGTCAGGAGATTGAGGCCATCCTGGCTAACACGGTAAAACCCCGTCTCTACTAAAAACACAAAAAATTAGCTGGATGTGGTGGCATGTGCCTGTAGTCCCAGCTACTCGAGAGGCTGAGGCAGGAGAATCGCTTGAACCTGGGAGGCAGAGGTTGCAGTATCCAGCCTGGGAGACAGAGTGAGACTCTGTCTCAAAGAAGAAAAGAAAAGAAGGAAAGGAAAGGAAAGGAAAGGAAAGGAAAAGGAAAGGAAAAGGAAAGGAAAGGAAGAAAAGAAAAGAAAAGGAGAGAGAGAAAGAAAGAAAGAAAAGAAAAAGAAAGAGAAAAGTCAGATACTTTTAGACTGTAAATGCCTCAAAGATAAATACATTCTACGTTCATCCTGGGCGCTTGATAAGTATTTGTTGAAAGATTGATTGATTAAAGAAAGAAATGCTTGAATCAAAAAAATTTTTTTAAAGATGGTGTTTCACTCTTGTCACCCAGGCTGGACTACAGTGGCAGTTTCTCGGCTCACTGCAACATCCACCTCCCGGGTTCAAGTGATTCTCCTGCCTCAGCCTCCCGCGTAGCTGCGATTACGGGCACCTGCCACCACACCTGGCTAATTTTTTTATTTTTGGTAGAGATGGGATTTTACCATGTTGGCCAGGCTGGTTTTGATCTTCTAACCTCAGGTGATCTTCCCGCCTCAGCCTCCCAAAGTGCTGGGATTACAAGTGTGAGCCAATGTGCTCAGCCTTGAAACAGAATTTATTTGCCTGCTGGGCGCAGTGATGGACAAAGCAGCTGGGAGCATCGGATCCCTAGACAACAGGTTTTGTTTTGGGGACGGGAGTGAGTGCAAATGCCTTCTGCTCAAATCTGCCCATGGTTGACCCTGTAGCCTTTGGCCTTGGCTTCCCATAGTCCCTGACTCATGCCTGGATACTTGCATTGATGCTGGTATCAGGATCCAGCAAAGCAAAGGAGCAGGTCTCCTCAGGGAGACTGGTTCTCTAATAAAGAACCCGGGAATGCAGCGAGGTGTTGGGAGCTGGGTTCCAATCTCTGAGGCTGGTCCAGAAGTCTAGATCTTGATTTCCCTCAGAAATCTAGAGTGGATGTGCCAGTTTCCAGGACATACAGCAACTCTCTTCTATTACACTTGGGAGAAACTTGATGACTATGTATGGAATTTTTTCTCCATGGAATGTAAGAGGAAGGGTGTGTCACTGGTTAGAGAAGGTCAGAATTTGCTGTGGGATAATGGATCTTTGTGCCTAATGGGAAATGCCACAAGGGATGTGTTTGGGGTAGGGATGGGGTCATTCCATTAGTCATGTAATTATATTTCTGGATGGAGAGCTTTGGTTCAGGAATCCAAAGTGAAAGAAAAAGCAAAACTGATTCAGTGGCGAGTAGGAGATGGTACTGGAGGAGGCCCTGGCAGTCCAGCTGTCCAACAGATGGGCTCAGCTGGTTCCTGGCCTGGCTGAAGGGCAGGCTACTCCATAGCCCCTTTGAGCTTTCTCCCCAGACCTGTTTGAACCAGTGGCTTCCCTCCTGCCTTCTTTCTGAAGATTCTGGAGAAGATATGAGAGACTGGAGTGTGGGGCCAAGGCCTAGGACTTTTCCAAGAAGAAGGTTTGGTCTCCCTCCTGCCCTCCTGTCCCCGGTCATGGGCAGTGTTAAATCAAGTTTGGCCCAAAGCTGTCTCCCTGCATATTTTAAGTTCAACCTAAAGGTTTCTCTGTACCTGGTGAACTATAACAAGTGGAGGTACAAACAGGCCATAGCCTACGTTTGTGCCAATCACCAAGTTTTGGTCAATCAAATATAGCCAACTGTTCTAACTGTGTTGAAATACGGCTGTTTCTGTACTCACTTTTATTTTCTGTACATCACCTTCCTTTTTCTGTCCGTAAATCTTCCACCCTGTGGCTGTGCTGGAGTCTGAGAGCCTACTCTGACACGGGCGGCTGCCTGATTCATGAATTGTTCATTGCTCAATTAAGGTCTTTTAAATTTAATTCAGCTGAAGTGTTTCTTTTAACAGCAGATTTCAGGGTTTTGGCCTCATGGTCTCCAAGCAAAGGTCTGTGGTCAACAAGTATCACTCGGGGCACCAGGTAATAAAAAAAAAAAATGCTCTGAGAAGGGGATGAATGAATAACAAATGAATGAAACCTGAAGCAAGCAGGTCTCACATATCTCATTTCCAGGGGTCTCATGGTTGGGAACTGAAATTCCTAAAACAGGCTGTTTCCAGGCAAACTGCAGATGGTAGAACTTGCTAGTACAATAAGCAGAGCCTGCTCTGTACCCACTCCTGAAAGATGTTCCTTTTCCAGACCTTCAGATCCAACCTTCCCCAAATAAGGGCAGTGGACTATTCACTGAGGTGCTAACCAGTTTCGTGCTCCCCACACCCTTCTCGGCCAGCTCTCTTTCTTTCTTTCCTAACTTCCTTCCTTCTTTCCTTCTTTCCTTCTTTTTTTTTTTTTGACAGAGTCTTGCTTTGTCATCCAGGCTGGAGTGCAGTGGTGTGACCTCGGCTTACTGCGACCTCCACCTCCTGGGTTCATGCAGTTTTCCTGCCTCAGCTTCCTGAGTAGCTGGCATTACAGTCACGTGCCACCACACCCAGCTAATTTTTGTATTTTTAGTAGAGATGGGGTTTCACCATGTTGGCCAACTGATCTCGAACTCCTGATCTCAAGTGATCCACCCACCTCAGCCTCCCAAAGTGCTGGGATTACAGGTATGAGTCACTGCACCTGGCCAGCCAGCTCTATTTCTAGCAGAGAGCCAAATCTTTTATAAGAGGAATTTGTAGGACAAAACCAGAATGCTTTGAAGTCAGTGACTTTATTTTTATTTAGTTATTTAGAGACAGAGTCTCACTCTGTCATCCAGGCTGGAGTGCAGTGGCATGATCTCGGCTCACTGCTACCTCCACCTCCCGGGTTCAAGCGATTCTCCTGTCTCAGCCTCCTGAGTAGCTGGGATTACAGGTGCCTGCCACCACGCCTGGTTATTTTTTGTATTTTTAGTAGAGACGGGGGTTTCACCATGTTGGCCAGGCTGGTCTCAAACTCCTGACCTCAGGTGATCTGCCTGCCTCAGCCTCCCAAAATGCTGGGATTACAGGCATGAGCCACTGCATCTGGCCTGAAGCCAATGACTTTAAATTCACTGAAGAAATTTTGAACCTGTTGCAGTGGCTCAGGCTTGTAATGCTAGGACTTTGAGAGGCTGAGGTGGGAGGACCACTTGAGCTCAGGAGTTCAAGACCAGCCTGGGCAACATAGTGAGACGTCATCTCTAAAAACAACAACAACAAAAAGACATTTCATTAGATGTCCTGAAGAGGGGAGAGAAAATAGAGAAGACGCTACTGGCGCTAGAAAGAGCAAAGAAATGGTTCTGCTGTCCTCCCAACAACTTTCCCCACAAGAGGAAGAGGCTACAGGTCTGTGAAGCCCACTCCTCCTCTCTCCCGGGCAGCACACTAGGGGCAAAGCCTCAGAGGAGAATGGGTCTGGTGAGCACAATGGGGCCCAGCACAAGGCCTCCAGACTCAGCCAGGAGTGGTGTGGAGCAGGGCACTTTGACTTCAATGGACGACAAAGGCTTGGCCAGGGATGTTGTCTGTGGTGACCATGGGAAACTGAGATTAAAGGACTGTCCTCAGGTTCAGGGTATGCAAGAGCCTCTCGGGTCTGCTAATTAGTAATGGCTGAGACTAAATTTCCACCATCCCTGTGGGATAGGGCTTTGGAGTGAAATGTTAATTTGATGTAAATACATTAACATGATATTTCTGGCACACCTCTGTCGTAGGCCGAGATTCACACTCATTATGTGAGGAAACAGCTTCTTGGAATTCTCCCCACTCTGTGTCAGACTCAGTGGTTCTAAGGACCTCGCAGATCAGCTGTGGGTTGAGGCAGGGGACTGAGCAATTGGCTGGCAGGGTAGGGAAGCAGGTCGGCTCCAGGCTCTAAAAAGCCCTCTGGAGCAAGCTTGAGGATCTGCTTCACCCAAATCCTTCTGCTGCCTCTGCAGGGGACTGGATTTTTCACCACCCTGGACAAGCTAGATGTAGGGTCCCTGCTGGCCTTGGACTGTGGTACCCTCTGAGCATAGCTAGGCTGGGTGTCCTGGGACTCCAGGGTGGCTAACCTAGGACTGAGGGAGGCCCCAGGATATGAGTATTTCAGTTTTAAAACCAGGTAAGTCTTGCAGAAACAGGGATTAGTTGGTCACCTGATCCTGCTCTTGGTTCATTATCTCATCCATCCCTGGCTTCCAGAGGATGTTCCAAAGTCATCTATCTCAGACTGAAGGTTGGAAATGGGATAGGAGAATTCCCTCCCCATTTTCCACAACCACCCGATGGGATAGAAATTCTATGATCTCCCTGGGAATCTAGAAAGAGAAGAGGGTCAGCGCTGGGACTTGCCAAGTGGTCAAGTGGGAACACCTTTGACTCAATGGGTTTACTCCACCTCTGTGGTTACATCCTTGGTAAATCAACAGCAATTAGTTTCTGAGATTTTCCAACCAACCCTAGTCTTAGCACCAGGGACCAACCAGAAGAGGAAAGACCTGGAGCTCTTCTCCCTGGTCCTCTCACGTTCGTATCTGACAACACCAAGACCAGCCATTTTGGAGTGATGTTAGAGGACCTGCAATCTAAACTGGCAATCTAACTGGGAGGAGCAGAGAGGGATTGGCCTGCAGCAAGGCCCCAAATTATGTAAATTTCAGGCTCCAGGAAGCCTGGGTCTGCCCTAGAGAGGAGGCTCCTCATCTGCCACACTTAGTAAAGAGCCCCCAGGGATTCCTGCTCCCAAGCAACACTCCAGGCTGTGCGGCAGCTGCTGACCTCATTCCTCTAAATCCCTCCAGGACTGCCCAGGCCTCCGCAATAAAACGGGGCCCAGGCAATTGCCCAGATTTGCTTGGATTCTTGACTTTGCTGAGCTCTTGGACAGAACTTTGCCTGGCATTACTTTTGACTTTCACAGCCCCTTGTGAAGTAGCCAGTAAAGCAAAAACTAATTAAGCCACTTAATTTAGAACTGAAAGGAGGTTTAAGATTTCACCTGGAGGAAGTGGTTCCAGGGTGGAGAGGACTGTATATTTCACACAGTATACTTCACTTCCCTGAAACTTTCCCTGCCATCTTGGTTATACCACAGCATGTTAGCATTTATGCCCTTAATCTTGAATAGCTTTGTGTATATCTGTGTGCCTATTTAAGCACATTCACTTAATAGCTTTTTATTTTATTTTATTTTATTTTCACTTATTAGCTTTATTGAGCATGACTATGTGTCAGGGACACCAGCTAGGCACTTTCAATAGACAATACCATTTATGCCTTCCAAACCCATGGGAGGTAGGTACTATTATTATGCTCATTTTAGGGATGGAAACAAACAAAACTTAGGATATATTTTGTTGGCCAGGCGTGGTGGCTCACGTCTGTAATCCCAGCACTTTGGGAGGCCAAGGCGGGCGGATTGCCTGAGGTCAGGGGTTCGAGACCAGCGTGGCCAACATGGTGAAATCCCGTCTCTACTAAAAATACAAAAATTAGTCAGGTGTGGTGGCAGGTGCCTGTAATCCCAGCTACTCAGGAGGCTGAGGCAGGAGAATCGTTTGAACCTGGGAGGTGGAAGTTGCAGTGAGCGGAGATGGTACCACTTGTACTCCTGCCTGGGCGACAGAGTGACTCGTCTAAAAAAAAAAAAAAAAAAGAATATATTTTGTCATGAGCTATGTGGGAGTAGAACTTGAATCTTGAGCCTGACCCTGACTGGCTCTGTCCTGCCTCTCTCTCTTTCTGTCCAGAGACACATAAATGTACACGAAAATATTTCATATGTGTATGTCATGCCACCTATTACTTAGGGACAAGGATGTATGGTACAACATTTCTTTAAAATCTCAGAACGCCATAGATAACATTCTATAGATTTTACAAATTTAAAAAAAAAAAAACAAAAAACTGAGGCGGGTCCAGAGTCACACAGTAAGTTAATAAAAAAACATTCAGCCTAGAATTGCTGCCTTGGGAATTCAATGTCCATAGAGCTATGGGGCTGGGAGTTTGTTCAGGCCACCAGGTGAACAAATTAATGAAAGAATAAGAATGAATGTATGTGTGAAGAGTGAGTAATTTATGGGTAAGCTGGTTTGAGATCATCACAGTCAGATCTGGCAACAAAAGGTGTCACTGAACTCCTAAGTGGTATAAGTTTAACCTCCAGGTTCCCTCAATGCCAAGTCAACTGCCAAGGATCCTGCCGACCTCTTGCCACGGACTTCTCCCCTCTGGACCCTTTTTCTCTTGTTGAGGGGATTCCGGGGTGGTATTTACCACCTCTTCAAAAGGAATCAAAGGAAAATAAAACACACAATAATCTCAAAAGAGCAAAGATTTTTTTCTCCCTTTCTGCTCCCACCCGCAGCAACACAAACGCATATCCCAAGCACTATTTGGAGCCAGATACTGTATGACTCAGCTTGCTTTTCTCCCAGGGGCTTTACTGGAGCAAGCTTGAGGAGGAGTTAAGTGTAAAAATGCAGTAGGAGATAAAGCTCTCGGGTAGGTGAGAATTTTCTACCATAGCATGTGAATGGACTGCCCTCTTAGGAGCTCAGGAGAAGTGAAGACAGGAGGCCAGAACCAAGCGCACCTTTCCCATCCCTCCCAGTCTCAGCTGCGTGCGTGCCAGGCGATAACCTTGCTACTCACATCTGCCTCGTTCCAGAGCCCTGGGATGCAGAAGGACTCCAGCAGGTCACTACCACACAGCAGCAGGATCCGCAGCTCTGAGGAGGGGGAGGAAAGTTTGCAAAGGGAATTAAGTGGAGGCCTGGGAAGCATTCAACTCTCAGCCTTCTTCCCCTGGTGCATACATAACTCGCGCACCTTTGGGGCTGTGGGGCCAGGTTCTCCCAGCTGACCCTGAACCAGGGCGTGTGCAGTGCAGAAACCCCTGCTCCCCTTTCCCGCGGGCTCATTTCCACAGCACCCTCATTCCCTGGGGGAAGAATTACTCATGCAAGAAGAGAAGGTCATAGAGGGTGACCAACTGCTCTGGCTTTCCCAGGACATGGATCTTTCAGGGCTAAGCCAGGATGGTTCATTATTGTAACAGTGGCTGAGCCAGCGACGCGCCTTGTCTAAGATCTGAGGTCCTCTCTCTTGCTCCCCGTCAAGTTCGAACGTCAATGGAGTTTGGATTCTCTGCTACCGTGCATTGTCTGGAGTTTGTCTCCCTGACATGGTAGGGGGTGTGAGGGGACACTGAGTGTACCTAAAGGTAGCTGAGTATATCAAATGTGTCACATGGCCACTGTCCCCCCAGCAAAGGGCTTGAGAGCAAGGCTGAGGCCCCTCACAGTTCCCGTACTTTTCCTGGCACCCAGGCGCACTTCCTGCTTGTCAGTTGTTTTTCTTCCCTCATTAAGCCCACGCTGAATTAACCCAGGGAGGGCCACTGTTGTTTAAAACAGGCAGCAAGCGGACTGACTTAATAAACTGAGCAGTGGGGAACATTCTGAGAACACCATGAGGAGTGTCCTCGCCCAGGAGGTGGCTCAGGGTGGAGCACAGCGAGGCTCCCAGCCTTCCCAGGCCCTCCCAGCAAGAGGCCAGGCTGGCGGGCGTGTCGTCTGAAACAGCAAGGCAGCCCTGCACTGAGGTCACCACCAGCTTTCCATAGACAGCCGCCAGCACAGGCCCTGCCACCCTGAGGCAAGGCGAGAGATGAGAGAAGCTGCGGGCAGCCCTGACTGCCTAAGACCCTGATGAGGACTTTCAGGTGGGAAGCGGTCCCGTGCTACAAAACGAGTTTCTAGGTGGGACTCCTGAAGCTGGGGTTGCGGGGGGAGGCTGCTGGGCCAAAGGTGGGCAATGCCAGCATCTCACGGTCCCTGGGACAGGGCAGCCCTCCCACCTCAGGGAGCGCCACTGAGGGCTGGGATGGTGACTATGAAATATTCCTGCAGCCTGTCTCCTCTCCTCTCCATCAGACCTTGGTTTAATGATCTGTTTGTGTGAAGGGGTTTTGCTTTATCTTCACAGCCCCAGGGTCTGGCAGAGTCACTGGCTTACAGTAGGTGCTCAGACATGTTGAATGGGTGAGGCAACCCATGAGCTGACAGCAGAGGTCCTGCAGGCTGCCTTCCGGGCAATCTGGGATGGCTATGCTGGCTATCGGGGCCTCTGCTCTCGCAGCATGGGGTCACTGGGGAAAACGTTGGCCTGAGTCAGTGGCGCCTCTGCGTTGCGCCACAGGACTTCTGCCCCAACGCCCCAGTGCTAGAGGGGAAGTGCACTTGCTATGTCTGACAGGAGCCAGGCTGCGCTTATTTCTGGGAGCCACTGGGGCTTCTAGGTCAGTTTTCTCTTGAAAGGGCACTTCTCTGTAATTCTGGCTACCTAAAAGTCCAGTTAGATCAAGCTTGTCCAACCCATGGCTTATAGGCCACATATAGTCCAGGGTGGCTGTGAATGCAGCCTACAATAAATTAGTAAACTTTCTTTTATTTATTTTATTTATTTATTTATTTATTTTTGGAGACAGAGTCTTGCTCTGTCACCCAGGCTAGAGTGCAGTGGTGCAATCTTGGCTCACTGCAACCTTCACCTCCTAGGTTCAAGCAATTCTCTTGCCTCAGCCTCCTGAGTAATTGGGATTATAGGCGTGCACCACCACACCTGGCTAATTTTTTGTATTTTTAGTAGAGAGGGGGTTTCATCATGTTGGCCAGGCTGGTCTCAAACTCCTGACCTCAAGTGATCCACCCACTGTGGACTCCCAAAGTGCTTGAGGTTATAGGTATGAGCCACCACACCTGGCATGTAAACTTTTCTTAAAACATTATGAGATTATTTCGGTGATTTTTTTTTCTTTTGAGATAGAGTCTCGCTCTGTAGCCAGGCTGGAGTGCAGTGACCCGATCTCGGCTAACTGCAACCTCCACCTCCTGGGTTCAAACAATTCTCATGCCTCAGCCTCCCAAGTAGCTGGGACTACAGGCGTGCACTCCACACTCAGCTAATTTTTGTATTTTTAGTAGAGACAGGGTTTCACTATGTTGACCAGGATGATCTTGATCTCTTGACTGCATGATCCGCCCACCTCGGCCTCCCAAAGCACTGAGATTACAGGTGTGAGCCACTGCTTCCGGCTTTTATTTTTATTTTTTATTTTTAGCTCATCAGCTATTGTCAGTGTTAGTGTATTTTATGTGTGGCCCAAGATAATTCTTCTTCTTCCAGTGTAGCCCAGGGAAGCCAAAAGGTTGGACAGTCCTGTATTAGATGGTCACGTCAATAAGGCATATGCTGGCCCTCAGCTTTCCCTATATCAGTGGTTCTCAGCTGACGGCAATTTTGCAATTGCCAAGGGACATTGGGCAATGTCTGGACACTTTTGGGTGTTAGGACTGGAGGGGGAGGGCGGCATGCTACTGGCATCTAGTGGGTAGAGGCTAAGAGCACTGCTAAACATCCTACAATGCACGGGAATGTGCCCCCCACCCCCAACACAGAATTATCTGTTCCCAAATGTCAATTAGTGCCAAGGTTAAAAATCCCTGCTTACAGCCATAAAAACGAATCTCTTTCCTATTCCCAAGCCAGAGTCGCAGTATCCCAACCAAATACAATATAGCACTTTTGTTTTTTAAGCCAAAGCACAGAGAGTTCCAGAGTGGGGTCTGTGTCACCTTTTCTTGCAGGACCAACGCAAACATTTAAGTCACAGACAAGTGGTCCCAGCCAGGCTTGAGAACCCACGTGTGGCCGCTGGAGGGCAGCAGTGACTTCTCCCAGTCTGCGTCTGAGACTAAGGCAAGTTTCCAACCCACCAGCCTGTGGCCTGGGGCAGCCCGGAAGGAGCAGTCAGCTTTTAGAAGCATGTAAATAGGGTCAACAGATGCTAATGGAGCTAGGAGAAAACTGCTTTTCCTCATTTAGTGTGCAAGGAAATATCAAAGAGGGGGACATGTGAGCCCCAGCCTCACATAGCGCAAGAATGAAGAGTCGGGAGGCAGAGTAGCTCCCTTCCAGCTTCTCCGGGCCAGCCTCCTTCCCCAGGTCACCCTGATCCAGGGCCACGAGCCGGAATGCAGCTCTCTGTCCACACTCCCCTCCCAGGAATCCTGGCTATGTGAAGCCCGGGCCCTGCAGCCCATCCCAGTTTCCACTGCACACAGCCACCACCTGGAACCATGCCAGGACCTGAGCCCAATCTGACAGCTGTGGCTGCTGAGCTCTCCTTTCTCGGAACCTAAGTGTTCTCCATTCTCACCCCCCACTGTCCCTTCTCTGTCACATGCAGGTGGGTCCTCCCTCTCAGCGAGCACAGGGGATGTGGAGGGAGACAGGCAAAGCCCGGGGATGCCAGAGGTGAGAGGTCACTCCCCAGCTGCATTTTCCATCCTGGCGGCTGGCTCACCGTAACTCCAAACTGCTACAGAGCAAGAAGAGTAAGCAAAGACCCCCGCCCCTCCAGAGGTAGCAGTGAGCTAATGGAAGTGAACACAGCAGTGCGCTGTGCAGCACCGATCATCAGTGTCCTCTCTGGGAGGGGACTCCTCAAGTCAGGGTGGGGAGAGCCTGATCTACCCACCAGGGTGCTGGAAAGGGAAGCAAGGCTATGGCTGAAGCTTGCCATAATGGAAAGAGAAATGCACCTGTAACACAATGAGAAGTCCTAAGGCTGCTCTGAGCTCACTGCGTGGGAAGGTGGCAGGTCTTGGCCAGGCTGGAACTGCAGGGAAGTGGAGTGCAGGAGCTTTCGGCTAGCCTGGCACCTTCACTCCCATTCTTGCCTGATGGAGGTTCTGGGGCTGCAGAACCTAGAGCCAAATGCTCCTGCCTGTTTTGGGGAGCAACCAGGAAGGCGGGTGCTCCTTCCTGTGGTCTTCAGAGAGTGACGTGCTGGTCAATAAAGGATATTAAAATATAGTAAAATAACTAGGAAGTGAGGGATTTTGAATATTCATTCCTTTTGTTTATAATTTTTTAATTTTAAGATAATATAACTTAATTTTTATTAATGGCTATATTTAAAACTGGTTCATACTATTCCTGAAAACTAGCCGGGTACATGGCTCACGCCTATAATCTCAGCTCTTTGGGAGGCTAAGGCAGGTGGATCACTTGAGGTCAGGAGTTCGAGACCAGCCTGTGCAATATGGAGAAACCCTGTCTCTACTAGAAATACAAAATTAGCCAGGCATGGTGGTGCATGCCTGTAATCCCAGTTACTCGGGAGGCTGAGGCAGGAGAATTGCTTGAATCCGGGAGGTGGAGGTTGCAGTGAGCCGATATCGTGTCATTGCCCTCCAGCCTGGGCAACAAGAGCAAAACTCCATCAAAAAAAAAAAAAAAAGAAAAGAAAATCCTGAAAACTTTACAAATGGTTGTAGGAAACCAACTGAGCTGATTCAGGGACACCACTGCACCTCAGATGAGAGGATGAGACCCATAGAAGCCCCTTGAAATGACATCACATCTGCCGGGTCTGCAGGAAGAACCAGGTGCTCAGGACAGCCCCTGCCTCTCAGGATTGCAGGGGGAGCCCTAACTTCCAGTCCTTGGACAGAAAAGTACCAGGAGGGGATGCTTAGAGGATCTTTTCACCTGGAAGTTTAAGATTGAGGGTGCAGACACCAGGCTACCTCACCCTAGAGCTCCAGGCATCCCTGATGTCACTGACCCTTCTAGTCCCCTGGTACCTGTGCCAGCCCCAGCTCTATTCTGATGTCTCCCTGTCCTTTCCCCAGCTTCAGACACCTGTGTCTCCCACTTGCATCTCTCACCCATTCTGAAATCCTGGGAAGATTTCAGTGTTCCTATCTGCTTCTCAGCTTGCTTGTAGGGGTCATCAACTCCTTCCCACCCTGACAGCTGTGTAACCACCCTACACTGGCTCGGGCTCGCCCTGGCCTACCCTGGTATTGGGTTTGGCAGGCAGCCCTCACACAGACAGTGGAGTGCCTTAGCTCGGCCCAAGGCTGCGAAGGAGGTGTGGAGGCGACTTTCAGTCCCCTCTCTACTTCACCGTCTTCAAGCACTGAATGAGGAAGGCAGGGGTGCTCTTCTGCCTCATTTGTGTGCAGCGTGTGTGCTCAAAAGAAGGGTCTCTCCAGCTGGTGCCAAAGCTCAGCTTTCATGTCTTTTAGAAAAGTGAGGGGAGGCTCTGAAGGAAAAATCACCAACTAAACCAGTCCTATCCCTTGGGAGCTGGCCGGAGTCCAGTTAGGAGATGTTAAAGGGAGCTAACTACGAATGCAATCAGCCTGGAAGCGATCCCTCTTCCGAGAGGAGACCCTGCTGCAAAACACCCCCTGGGTTTTCAAGCCTCTCTGCTCCCCATGTTTCCTGCCATGAAGGCAGGGGGCCCCAAATGTCCCCATTTTCCCCACTTTCGCAGTCCCACTCACCGATCTCTTCATACCGCATCACCGTGCCCAGATTGGCATTCTCATCTAAGGAGGAAAGAGAGAAGGAAGGGCATTAGGGAATCGGCTTCCTGGTCCCCAACACTCAATCTGTCCGAGGGCCTCAGCAGGAGTTATTGGGATGGGGTGGGTGAGGGCCAGTAGGGGGGTGATGTGCCACCCTGCACAGGTGACACCCAAGGAGAGTGAATGGAGAGCACAGTCAGGTGTAAAATAAACAGGAAGCTCTTCTCCTGCTCCAGGAGCAGCACTTCACATGGCTGGGACTTTCAGAATGAGGTAGCCTGGCTAGGGAGCCAGTGATGAACACACACACTCATGCTGAGCGTTTTCTGTTTCTTCCCCAAGATCTTGGGAAGGAGGCTGGCCACAAGAGCAACAACCTTACAACTTATCGAGATGGCTTTTGGAGTCACAAGACGCGGCCGGCTCACTTTAGGGACTCCCTGGTCTAAAGGACAAGCACACTGGGGGTGCAGAACTTTTTCACATGGTGGAATGTAGCAAGGGCCTGCAGGAAGATGGGAAAGACTGAGCCTTCGATGTGCTCTTGTATGTGCAACACCTGCATGGGGGAACACGGTGTGCACAAGTGTGCGCACACACACGATCACGGGGATTTGTGGTGGGAGGAATGTGCTTGAGGCTCTTTGCTGAAGGAATGAAGGGAGGAGAAACAGAAAAGAGACAGGACTGGGAATCAAGGTCCTTGGTTCCTCACCTACGAAGGTAAAACGCTCCACCGGCGGGCGGACACAGCAGATCCGGCTGAGGCTTTCTCCCACCTTCCCCAAGATCTTGGCTATGGAAGAGAGCAAGACAGACAGGGACAGAGGGAGAGAACCACTCACAACTGGCACTCATGTCGGCCCGGCATTGGGGCCGCTGTAAACATCAGGGTGCATGGAGAGGGCAGGGGTGGGAGCAGGAGGCAGCAGGAGGGTAGAGAGAGAGAGAACAGAAATATGACAGCACAAATTCCTTCTTCTCACTCAGTCTGAGGCACACACATTGTGAGCCCTCGACTAGAAGCCATTTTCTGGTTATGTTTAGTTCATTGTTGAAAACTTGGAAAACATAGAAGAGGGAAATATATAAAGGGAAAACCTAAAGCACCCGTAATCCCAACCCAAGAGATAACTACTGCTAACCTATTGGTATATTATTTATTTTCTTTCATGTTTTAAATGTGTATTATGCTGGTATGTCTATGTAAATTGGATCAGATTTTCCAATTAAAGGGCATATAGACTGCTGACTTCTTTCATTTTCTGTATCATGAGCATTTCTTTCCCAGGTTTGTCCCAAGCCTATCCTTAGCTTCTCCTTCCTCTGGACAGTTACACCCACATCCAAGGAGACTCAGCAAAGTACATGCTTGGAACCATTTCTGCTAGACTAAGGCGTTCCTTCCCATGCAGATGGTCTTTAGAATCATTAGACATCTTATTTGGCTGAGAGGGATCTGGTTTTCAATTCTCCCTCTAGGCTCCAATCCAGAAAAATTTTCTGAGCCCCCCACATGTAGCTGTATGCAAACTGTGAAATTCTGACTCTTCTTTGTGAATTACCCTGTTTATAACAGACCAATAATATAATAGTTTATGGTCTCTAGGCTTGAAAAGTAATATCAGAGTCTGTTTCTTGGAGTTGGCTTGGAAGAAAATTTTAGAGCATGGACCTTGGAGCCTGACAGTACTGAATATGAATTCCAGCTCTTCTACTTTTGAGCTGTATGACAAATCAGCAAATCACTTTTCTTCTCTGAATCTGTTTTCTATCTGAAATGGGAACATAATGTCTGTATCACAGTATTACTGCATTAAACAAGAACGCAGATAAAGCACGAACATCGTTTGGGTATATAGTCCTAGGTTTGGGGTATATGTTAGTGCTCTCTGTCACTGGATTATTGGTGGCTAAGAGTGTGGGGATTCGGGGTGCAGACTGCCTGGGTGTCACTCATGGCCTGCTTCTTCCTCACTGTGTGACCTTGGGCAAGATCCTCAACCTCCCTAGAAGAGGCAGAGAAAAATGTTCCATTTTGTGTATTTAATTCCCAGTTAAGGCAATTATTTATTAAAATTTATGGGTTTTTTTTTTCTTTGAGACAGAGTCTTGCTCTGTAGCCCAGGCTGGAGTGCAGTGGTACAATCTCAGCTCACTGCAATCTCCACCTCCTGGGTTCACGTGATTCTCCTGTCTCAGCCTCCTGAGTAGCTGGGACTATAGGCACACACCACACACCAGGCTAATTTTTTTTTTGTAATTTTAGTGGTGACAGGATTTCATCACGTTGGCCAGTATAGACTCAATCTCTTGACCTTGTGATCTGCCCACCTTGGCTTCCCAAAGTGCTGGGATTACAGGCATGAGCCACCACGCCTGGCCTAAAATTTATGTATTTTTTGAGACAGGGTCTCACTCTGTCTCCCAGGCTGGAGTGCAGTGGCACAGTCCCCCACTCCCTGCAACCTCCACCTCCTGGACTCAAGAGATCCTCCCACCTCAGCCTTCTGAGTATCTGGGATTACAGGCGTTAGCTACCATGCCCAGTTAATTTTTGTTATTATTATTATTATTTGGTAGAGGTCGGGTTTCGTCATGTTGCCCAGGCTGGTCTCGAACTCCTGGGCATAAGCCACCCACCCACCTCAGCCTTCCAAAGTGCTGGGATTACAGGCATGAGCCACCAGGCTGGGCCCTATGTTTATATTTAAATGCAGGAGAAGAGTGCACACCACCACCTGCTTCCCTCTGATTGTGACTGGTTTGCTCTGATGCTTGATACTCAGGGTTCTCAAAGTATTGTCCCTGGACTAGCAGCATCAGCAGCACCTTATTAAAAATACAGGTCCTCTTTCCCAGACCCACTGAATCAAGTTCTGGGTGGATCCCAGCAACTACTATTTTAACAAGCCCTCTACATGATTCTGAGGTTTGAGACCCACACATCAATGTTCCCCTACCTGCAGTGGGCTTGTTGGTCACGTTGCTGTTCTGGTAAATGGGCTGGGGGGTCTCGTTCTGTGGCTGTCCGATCACAGGCGTCATGGAAGGTGTGTTGACATTAGAGAGGATGCAGCCAGTCACCCTCTAGGGAGAGGGAGAAGAGTGTTATTAGCCACGTGACTTTGAGAATCGTTTCAAAGTTATCTCCAAATGGTCATCTGCTTGTCCTTCATGAGGAAGCCACCCAGAGCCAAGGAAGAGCCCTGGGGATGGGTTCCAGACCCAGCTGCATCACATAGTCACTAGGCTGGCAGGAGACAGGGCAGCTCCATGGGAAAAAGCATGAGATGTGGTATTACAATGGGACCTGGGTCTAAATTCGGGCTCTACCTCCTTCTAGCTATGTGACCTTGGCCAGTTACTTCATCGCTCCTGAACCTCAATTCAGGAGTCTAACCATATAGTTGCCTTTTTCAGCTGTAGTAGGATCATACTAGCGAGCATATGCAAAGTGCCTACGGGGTGCCTGACACATGGCAGGAGCTCCGTCAGCAGCAGGCAATGCTGGAACCTTCTGTGTAACATGAATATCTGCCCTCCCCGACTGCTTCTTGGGGCTCAAATGAGATCATGTCTGCAAAAGGGCTCTGTAAGCTTGGGAAAGGTCATACAAACACAAGGCATGATCACCACCTGCGGCCTCTTCAGGCCAGAGCTGTCAGTAACACAGCCAAGCAAGAGGGAGAGCGGTGCCAGGCAGCACGGGGTGTGTTTGTGCTGCGGGAAGCAGGGTGGGTGGGTTCTGAGCATTCTCTCGCCTGCTCAGTGTGAATACAAATGCCACAGCCAAACGGAAATTCTGTGTGCATTATCCATTGTCCTGAGTTATCTGCCGGCTACTCCTCGCCAGCGCTGCAGAAAGCACAGAGCTGATAAGGCAGCATTCCTCATAGCTGACCCAGAAGCGACCCTGCTGGTCTGAGGGGACGAGGAGAGCAGCTGTTGGGCAACAGAGAAACAAAGGACGAACTTCCAGTCTGTTCAGCTTCACGAGGGCCACTGCTTATTCAAGGTTTCTTCGTTCCCAAAAGCCAGCAGCTCGGGTACCCACCACCCACTCCTGCACGCCACCCTTTCTGAGTTTGAGGTCTGCTGCCAGGGGATCCCCAGGCCCAAGGCTGGGGTGATGCTCTGGGCACCTCTTCCACAGGCCATCTTTCGGGCAGAACAGTGTGTGAGTCCTCTGAGCCCTAGAAGGGGAGGCATTTGTCTTGTGGGGTAACCTGTCACCTTTGTAAGGCTCCTGATAGGAGGAGGTCACATCCGACCACATCTGGGAGCCAGCTGCGGTGGGTACCATAGGGTCTTTACACCTGCTTGGTGGGCTTCTTTGCCCAGCTGTGGCTGGTGGGGTGGAAGGGGTGGTCTGCCTCCATTTATTATTATTTCACCACCAGAAAACACCACATTCCCGTTTCCTGACTGGTCTGGTAGCTGAGGGGTTTCTTCCTCTTGCTGCCCTGTGGGTTCCATTGGACTTATTCTATCTCAGAGAAGTAGAAAATGGCTGGCTGCATTCCCTGATCCTGCCTTCATCGCCCCTACGGGCTCCTGCGTTCTCAGAGGCCTTGACATTGAAGAGTCGCCCCGAGTCACCTGTTAAGTCACGCGTCTAGCTCTGTGGCAGGTCTACTCTCCAGGCCAGGGACACCGACCTCATGCTTGCTAGCAGTTTGAAGGCTGAGAGTTCTTAGGAAGCAGCTCCAAGCTCTCGCTCCAAGGCAGGGGGCCGGCCATAACCTACATTCTCTGCCAGCCTCTGCCCATCACTGCAACAGCTGGGGCTCCTGGTGGAGCTTCTCTGGCCCAGACTCATACCCTGGGCATGAGTAACACAGGGAGCATTCAGGAAGCCCGGGCATTTAGACAGCGAATGACAGCCAGGCTTTCTGTCCAGTATGGCTGGCACTGAGGAATGCCTACTGGGTCCCCATTCCTCCCTTCTGTCATGGAGCCTGAGGCTTCTATGTGACCAGAAAGAGCACAGCTCTGCAGGGACTCCCCAGGTGACATGTAGTGTGAGAAATAGACTTGTGTGAAGTCACTGAGCTTTTAGGGATGTTTGTCACCACAGCACACCTTTGCCTATCCTGACCGATACACTCTTACAAAGTGAGATGGGGTGTCTTTCATTACTGCTATTGTGGAGACCAGCACAGAGGAGCAAGTCAATGTGGCCCTGCGTCAGCCTCCTTTGAAGGGGACCAGAAGGGCCAGGATATGTGAGAAGGATTCTGAAAGCCAAAGGGAAGGGAGATCAGTTTTCTTCAATTCCGTGGGGGAGAAAACAGCAGATGGAGACTAGCCGGCTGGTTCTCTCTATCTCACTTGCCCTTGACTCCCCAGGACAGAGCTCTGAAGCTCCACATCTGTTCAGATAAAGCCTGGCTGTGCAGCTGGTGGAGTGTGGGGTGGACAAGGGCTGCTCCCCAGGAAGAAGATGGTGACAGGCCCTCTGGCAGCGGGGACACAGATGGGGCAGGGGCTCTCCCTGCAGGAAGACAGTGCCACGTGGACTATTATCTGGGGCCATGGAGGGCTCTGCCACAGAGTCCGTGGAGGCGAGCAGAATTTACTGTTTGCTGTCTTGGTTGGTCAGGCTTCTCACCATTGGTGACGTTGCTTTTTGTCCTGTCACTGTGGAGTTGGTGGGTTGGCACTGATCTGGGAAGGGTGCTTTCTGCACACTCTGGCCAGTGCTGCTGGCTGGTATGGAGCCCATTCTAACCTGGCAACCAGCCCTGAGGTCTTTGCAGCCTGGCCGCAGGCCCCAGGCCCCAGTGGGGAATACAGAAGCTCTCACCTATCTGTGCTCACCAAACACTCACCGTGTGTCCTCAGGTATGTGGACTCCTCTCTGTGCTTCCTTTTACCCACTAATAAAACAGGCATCAGACACTCTCCGCCCGTGGGAGTGGGAACGGGGTGCAATGACTGGCAGGTGTGACGTGCCTCAGTCACACGGCCTGTCTTGGAGTAAGGGGGCCAGCGGGGCCCCCACAGGCAGGCAGGGGGCTCAGCTGCTTGTACCTCCCCTGAGTGCTCCTCTCTTCTCCTGCCTTTCATTGCCCAGTCTCCTCCTCCCTCGATTTCTGAAGTCCTATCACTGTGATCTCCTTAATCCCACCTTGAACGTGCTCCCAGCTGGTGAAAGCTGACCGTCATACCCAGCAGCAACACCCCAAATGGGAGGTCAAGACAGAGGGTAGAAGACAGGGAGCAGCCCCTGGTGCTACTTGGGGTTCCTAATTCATTGTCCTTCATGCCGTTCACAGGCTGGTCTCTCTCGCAACGGGCAGAGAAATAAGAGGCTGAAAGCGGGTCAGTAGGCTAGCAGCACCCTCTCCTCTCCCTGCCTGGCTTCCGTGGTTCTAGCCCCTCCCCTGCACCCTGGTGGTCCGCACACCCCCAGCCTCAGCCCAACTCACCTTCATGAGGTCCCGGTGGTGTTCCAACACGCTGCAGGTTGTCTGCCAGGTGTCCTGGTAGCACTCCCAAGGGTCCACCCTAACATCACCAGAGAGAAGTTTCCCTTGGTTTCTGTTCTCATATTCCTTTTTTTTTTTTTTTTTTTGAGATGAAGTCTCGCTCTTGTCCCCTAGGCTGGAGTGCAATGGCACAATCTTGGCTCACCGCCACCTCTGCCCCCCGGGTTCAAGTGATTCACTTGCCTCAGCCTCCCGAGTAGCTGAGATTACAGGCACCTGCCACCACGCCCAGCTAATTTTTGTATTTTTAGTAGGGACGGGGTTTCACCATGTTGCCAGGCTGGTCTTGAACTCCTGACTTCAGGTGATCCACCCACCTTGGCCTCTCAAACTGCTGTGATTTCAGGCGAGAGCCACCGTGCCCGGCCCTCATACACTTTCCTTATTGTTTCCTTCCAAAAATCATAGCTCAGGAGGCTTGGCAGACCTGGCCATACCACGTGCTTAGATCTTGAATCAGATAAAACTTGGGTATGAAGCACTTTTCTGAGCTTCAGTTTCCTCCTCTGTAAAATGAGAGGAGCATGGGATAGGCTTATGAGAAGAGATGCTGGTGCCAGTCTGCTTGGGTTTAATTCCAGCCTCAGCTCTTTGCAACTGTGTGGCTTTGGGAAAGTTATGCGATCTCCCAGTGCCTCATCTTCCCCATCTGTAAAATGGGAATAACAACAGTATACAAGCTTATGGTTTTGTTAGAAAGGCTCAGTAAGTTTTATATGCACAATGCTCAGTACAGAGTCTTGCTCTTATTGTTACCTACAAAATAAATCCTCCTTTGGACCCTTGAGGATTGTGACAAGGATTCACTGAGCCAGGCCTTTGTCAAGTGGTGGCTAAGGTTATCCTTGCCAGGCTGCAAGCCCTTGAGAATCAGCCCTGACTGCCTCCCGGTGCAGTGAGGTGCCTCGTGGGTGTGGAGGTGAGGCATGGCTGTCAGATGAGATGGTGCAGAGTCAGTGATGGCCAGTCCCTCCAGGATACTGCTTGTGAAGTGAGCAGGGATCCAGCCCCAGAATGAGACAGCATGGGAGCACTGCGGCTTAACTGCCAACTTAATGAGCTGCTAAACTGGGATATTTCTCAAACTTTTTTCTTTCTTTCTCTTTTTCTTTCTTTCTTCTTTCTTTCTTTCTCTCTTTTCTCTTTCCTTCCTTCCTTCCTTCCTTCTTTCTTTCTTTCTTTCTTTTTAGACAGAGTCTCGCTCTGTTGCCCAGGCTGAAGTGCAGTGGCATGATCTCAGCTCACTGCAGCCTCCACCTCCTGGGTTCAAGCGATTCTCCTGCTTTAACCTCCTGAGTAGCTGGGATTACAGGCACATGCCACCATGCCCAGCTAATTTTTGTATTTTTAGTAGAGACAGGGTTTCACCACATTGGCCAGGCTGGTCTCAAACTCCTACCTCAGGTGATCCATCCACCTCGGCCTCCCAAAGTGCTGGGATTACAGGCGTGAGCCCCCGTGCCTAGCTTTCTCAAACATTTTCTTAGTAGTTGTGCATCCCTTAACACCACCACCTTACCCCCCCACCCCACCACATACACGTACCTAAAGTGCCCAGAGATGAGACCCCACTAGCTGAAAACGCTTAGAGAGTCAGCTTGCCATTTGCCTGGAGCCTGGCTGCCCCTAGATCCCTAACAAGGCCCTGTGCTCTGGGAGCGCACCTGTGCCGGAGATGGGCAAACACTTCACCTGGCTGAATGGGCTCCCAGTGTCAGGGGCCCCACCCCAGCCAACCCCCACATCTAGAGGCAGCTGTTAGGCTCCCTAGTGATCTCAATTCTCAGGATGCTAATTTTTCCAGAGCAGCCCAGGCAAGGTGGTAGGCACTCAGTAGACAGTTGTTGAATGAATAAGAGAATTATTCCAGAATCTTCTAAGTACATCCCGGCAGTAACAGTCTCCTGCCCAGTGATTTCCTCACTGGATCCCAGCATCTCCAGAAGATCAGTGGTTACAACGTTAAGAGGACTCATTTCTAATCCTTTCTTGCCTATGGATGTATGAATGTATCATTGCTCAAGCCCTTTGATTTCTTCGGGTCTGTTTCTCACCTGAGAAAAAGCAGCTGTCTCTCTACCTAAGCTTTGTCTTTAGGAGGATGAGAAAGTCTATAAAGGGCATGTGCTTCTCACACAGATCACTGCGCACAAATGGCAAGGATCACTGCTGAATTATTACTGTGGCTTCCCTTCACGGCTCTCATTCCTGCCCACCCCACTCTTCCCGGGCGAACTCTCTGCATCCCTCATTCTGAAGTCAGCATCCCATCACCTCCCCTCTTTCACAGAAACCTCTATGTGCTGCTTATTTTTCCATAGGGGGAAATTACAGCACAAATGGCATGCCATTATTTTTTTAAAACATCATCTTCTCATGCAAATTATAACAGTAGGAACTTTGGGGAGCGTCATTAGCATAATTAGTGGAAGCTTCCTTTAATTACACTGCAAGCTCAGCGGAGGAGGGTGGAGGTGCCTTCTTAGCACGTCTGGCCAGAAAGGCAGTGAGCAGGAAAGCCACCCACCAGGTGTGATTTGGTGTGGCTGCCGTTAAGGGCAGGCCCGAACCTCTCTCCTGGGGCCAGTGTGGGGCCCTTAGGGAGCCTGAGTTCGGGAATGGGAAATTGCCAAGGCCAGAGAACATTCCCTGAAACGTAGTGAGGGTTCATGGAAGTTAGCGGGAATGAAAGTGAGAGGCATTTCTGATTTTCTGGTCATGCCTCACCCAAAACCCAGTGATACTTCTGGAAGCTCCAAGAATCACGCCAGGACTCAGAGATGCCAAAGCAGATGAAACATTAAAGCTTCTTCTTTACTTTCTTTTTGTTTGTTTGTTTTTTCTTTTTTCTTTTTTTGAGATGAAGTGTCACTCTGTCGCCCAGGCTGGAGTGCAATGGCACAACCTTGGCTCACTACCTCTGCCCTCTAGGTTCAAGTAATTCTCCTGCTTCAGCCTCCTGAGTAGCTGGGACTACAGGTACCCGCCACCATGCCCAGCTACTTTTTGTATTTTTAGTAGAGATGGGGTTTCACCAAATTGGCCAGGCTGGCTCCTGACCTTGTGATCCACCCGCCTCAGCCTCCCAAAGTGCTGGGATTACAGGCATGAGCCACCGCACCAAGCTCTTTCTTTACTTTCATGGGCCTCGTAGTTTGGTTCAAAAATCAAGTTATATGTTGGGATATCCCTGGAGGTCTACTTACTGCCTCCACAAGGCAAATATCTTGCCCTTGCCTCCTCATCCTTTCAGGATCCAAATTGTTATTGGAACTCTTCTTTTTTCCCTACCCCACTCCCAGTGAGTCTCCGGGGCACCTGCCTCTGGCATCTTCAGGCCAGTCCTACCTGATCCAATCGGAATTCTGGACGGCCAGCTGACACATGATGAGACGGTGCCGGCTTGACACGAGGCCCTGGGAAGCAACAGAGCAATCGTTGGGAGACTCCCTGCGTTCCCCACAATGTCCTTGGGATGCCAGCCCAAGCCCACCCATTGTTAAAGTGCAGACATTTTTTAGTGGTGAGAGGGAATGAGGGATGTGACCCCTTTACTTGTGTTTTTGCCACACAGGTAGGCCTGGAATGGTGGTGGGGAAAGGAAATGAATAAAAGGCGTGTGGCGTATACCACCCCAACGGGGTCGATAGGTGAGCCTCCATTTGTGAAGCAGCCCCTGTGTGCCCTGCAGAGATGAGACTTAACTCAGCAAATGTGGCCTTGTCTTACGGCTCAGTCTGGCTGGTTAGGTGAGTTTCCCCAGAGCCCACCAAGGTGCATCTGTGGGAGAAAGGGGCAATGTCTGGTAAAGCTCCAAGATTTGCCGGGACATATGGCAGAGAGGGATGGGCAGGGAAATGGATTTTAAATCAGATTATAAGAGGCATAGGCCGCTTTCTCCTAAAATCCTGAAAAGACTTGCCCAGTGCAGCTCAACCCATAACCAGCTGCCAACCTGGCATCCACCATACCAAGCCACACCCAGTGGGTGTTCCTGCTCCTCTTTCAATGAGTCCTGACCGGTCTATGAGTAGGTCTATGGTCATGAACAGCTGGCCTTCCAGCTGCTGCTTGAGATGAGATGGGAAGCAGAATGGACGCATGAACCTGGGCATTTTGTGTTTCCGAGAATCTTAGCAGAGACAGCAGTGGGGCAGTTTTTCTGCCAGGAACTATCAGGCCATGGAGAAGGGGGTTGAAGGAGGAGAGGGGCACAGGAAGGAACCCACCTGTTTTCCATAGGAGTCGTGGACAGGGGAGACAATCCCGCCAATCACAATAAACCTTCCAGTTTTGTGCAGATAATCTCTGGCTCTTTCTAATTAAGAGAAGAAACCCAGACATTATAAAGAGGAAAGGCATGGATTAAAGACGATAATTGAAATCAATACATTCAGCTCTGTAATGCTGAGGTTTATTTCCCATCTCTCTTGCCATTTAAATAGAAAGTGTCAACTTTCAAAGCAAACGTTGGTGATTCAAAAGGTTAAGGAACCAGATTTCAGCCCCCAAAGCAAAAGGATTTAGAACTCATGGGGATTCATCCTGTTTTAAAGGTTCTCTGTGGGAGGAGACAGCCTAGCTCAGAGGGGTTTAAAACAAGCACCTCATTAGCAGCCATTAGAGTTACAGATTGGAATTTACCCCTATTGTCACTTGCAGAAATTACAACGTGGGGTAGTGCTTTAAAAAAAAAAAAAAGTCTCCTTATAATATGAAAGATGTGCTGATTGCCTCATCTAATTATTCAGAAGAGAAAAACCACCAAAACAAATTTAAAGGATCTTGTACATAATTACAGAGAATTAGCAATCAACCCAGAAGGCCACCATCTTTGAGTTGGTTGAGACAAAAAATTTGGCCAGATAAAAGCCTTTTATCCTTTGGAAGGTATGCAATGTTGCTTTTTCAAATTTATCAGACAAGCCTAATTTCATTTTTGCGATAAATTTTGGCAAACTAGGAAGGGGCTGAAAAGTCTGGTTCTATCTTACTTCCAAAATAATTCATTTTAAGAATGTCAACAGGGGCCAGACGCGGTGGGTCACTCCTGTAATCACAGCACTTTCGGAGGCTGAGGCAGGTGGATCAAGATAAGCCTGGCCAAGATGGTGAAACCCGTCTCTACTAAAAATACAAAAATTAGGGATTTCCAGCTCTCTGGAATCCCCTCCTACATAGTGGGAGCTTTATTTTTAAAAAAAAAAATGAAAAAAAAAATAACAAAAACCACAAAAATTAGCTGGGTGCAGTGGCAGGTGCCTATAATCCCCGCTACTTGGGAGACTGAGGCAGGAGAATCACTTGAATCCACGGCAGAGGTTGCAGTGAGCCGAGATTGCATCACTGCACTCCAGCCTGGGCGACAGAGTGAGCGCTGTCTCAAAAAAAAAAAAAAAAAAAAAGAATATCAACAGGGCCTGAGCTTGTACCACTGAGGAAAATTCTGGCATGGAGTTTACAGTGAGGGAATTTTTAAGTGGAAGGGGCCTGGGCGGCAAGGCTGGTTGTGTAGTTTACAAGCAAGTTTCCAGGATTTCTTTGCTTGTTTCTTAACACTTGAAAAAAGTTCTCACCATATTTGCTTCTTTTTCTTTCTTTCTTCCTTCCTTTTTTGAGACAAAGTCTCACTCTGTCACTTAGGTTGGAGTGCAGTGGCACGATCTCAGCTCACTGCAATCTCCCCCTCCTGGGTTCAAGCAATTCTCGTGCCTCAGTCTCCCAAATAGCTGGGATTACAGGCGTGTGCTACCACACTTGGCTAATTTTATATTTTTAGTAGAGGCAGGTTTCATACGTTGGCCAGGCTGGTCTTGAACTCTCGACCTCAAGTGATCTTACTGCCTTGGCCTCCCAAAGTGCTAGGATTACAGGCATGAGCCACGGCACTTGGCTGCTTTTCTTTCAATGTGAAATTTCTTAGATTAAACAAATAATAAGCTATTTTTAACACCGTTTTAGATTTACAGAATAATTGAGGAGATTGTACATGGAGTTCCATATATTTAGACCTCTCCCACCTTTTTACCTCCCTCCATGCAGTTCCCTCCATTATATTAATAATTTTGCACTAGTGTGGCACACTTGATATACTTGACACATCAGTATTAACACATTATTCACTATAGTCCATAGTTTGTGTTAAGATTCCCTCTGTGTTGTAGAGTTCTGTGGGTTTTGTTAATTGTATCCCTCATTATAGTATCACACCCAGTATTTTCATCTCCCTAAAATTTCAATGTACCACCCATTCATGCCTCTTCTTTCCCCAAACCCCTGGCAACCATGGGTCTGTTTACTATTTCTATAGATTTGACGTTTCCAAAACGCCATATGGTTGGAATCAAACAGTATGTAGCCTCTTTGGACTTGCTCTTTTCACTAAGCAGTATGCATTTAAAGTTCCTCCACGTCTTTTCATGGCTCGACAGCTCATTTCTTTGAATCACTGAATGATATTCTATTGTCTGGAAGTACCTCAGTTTATCCATTCATCTACCAAAGGACATCTTGGCTGCTTCCAGTTTTTAGTGATTATAAATAATGCTGATATGACATTCATGTGCAGGTTTTTGTGTGGATATGAGCTGGGGAGTCTACACAGGAGCCATATGAATCATATGGTAAGATTATGTTTAGCTTTTTAAGAAGCTGTCAAATTGTCTTCCAAAAGGTTTGTGACATTTTATATTCCCACCAGGAATAAATGAGACTTTCTGTGGCTCCAAATTCTTACCAGCATTTCGCATTATTGGGATTTTAATATGTTACATTTGCTTTTTTTTTTTTTTTTTGACGGAGTCTCGCTCTGTTGCCCAGGCTGGAGTGCAATGGCATGATCTCAGCTCACTGCAACTTCTGCCTCCTGGGTGCAAGCAATTCTCATGCCTCAGCCTTCCAAGTAGCTGGGATTACAAACATGTGCCACCATGCCCAGCTAATTTTTAAATTTTTAGTAGGGATAGGGTTTCAACATGTTGGCCAGGGTGGTTTCGAACTTCCAACCTCAGGTGATCTGCCCCCCGACCAGCCTCCCAAAGTGCTGGGATTACAGGGGTGAGCCACTGGGCCCGGCCCCACATTTGCTTTTTAAAAGAGTTGTAGTGCTTCACTTGTTTTCAGGTCTTACTCTGAGGCCAAATTAAAGGCCTTGTAACAAAGTTCTTCTGATATTTGAATAAATTCCACAGGTTCTCCCTGTTTCTCTTAGACCTTCACATTCCAGTCCTCCTCAGGGTCGTTTCTATCTGGCCCTTGGCAGTCACAGACCCTCTGCTGTAATAAGCCAGACCTTCTTTGCTCTCCCTGTCCTCCAAATAGTGCCTTCTCCTAACTCTTCACTTGCCAAGCACTTCATTCAAACACAGCTCTACCCTACACCATGTCTAGCGTGCCTGCCCTGCCCAACATCCTCCTGCTCTGGACTTCTTCCCCTGCCACCTCACTGACCTCACTATGCATCCAGTCCAGTCCAAGGGACCTGGAAACTGTTTCTGTAAAATGCCTTCTTTGCAAAGTTGTTATGAGGATTAAATCAAATTATGAAAGTAAAAGTGCAAGGGCTAGGTGGTTTTACTGGAAAATTCCACCAAACATTTAAAGAACTAAAACCAAGTCTACGTGAACTGTTCTAGAAAGTAGAAAAGGAAGGAACACTTTTCAATTCATTTTATAAAGCCAATGTTACCCAGATATCAAACCAGGCAAAGAGAGTAGAAAGAAGAAACTACAGACCAATATCCTTTATGATTGTATACTCAAAGATCCTTAGCAAATGTTAGCAAATAGAATCCAGCTATATAGAGAAAGAATTATACACTCTGACTAAGTGGTATATATTCCAGGGATGCAAGTCTGTTTTTTCAGTATTTGAAAAGTCATTCAATGCAATCCACCAGCAGGCTAAAGAAAATTCTCATGATCCTATCAATTGATGCAGAAAAAGCATTTGACAAAATTCAACATTCATTCATGACAAAAACTCTCGGTAAAGCAGGAATAGAAAGAAACTTTCTCGACTTGATAAAGAGCAGCTGCAAAAACCTACAACTAACATCATACTTAGTGGTGAAAGAGTGAATGCTTTTTCCCTAAAATCAAGAACAAAGAACAACATTTGCTCTCACTGCTGTTATTCAACCAGAAGTTCTAGTGCACACCATCAGGCAAGAAAAGGAAATAAAAGGCATGTAGATAAACAAAGGAAAAGAAAAAACCTGTCTCTATTTGTACATGACTTGATGATTTACTTTGAAATCCCAAGAAATTGGCCAGGCACAGTGGCTTATGCCTGTAATCCCAGTACTTTGGAAGGCCAAGGTGAGCAGATCACCTGAGGTCGAGAGCTCGAGACCCGCCTGACCAACATGGAGGAACCCGTCTCTACTAAAAATACAAAAGTAGCCGGGTGTGGTGGCGCATGCCTATAATCTCAGCTACTTGGGAGCCTGAGGTAGGAGAATCTCTTGAACCCTGGAGGTAGAGTTTGCAGTGAGCCAAGATAGCGCCATTGCATTCCAGCCTGGGCAACAAGAGCAAAACTCCATCTCAAAAAAAAAACAAAAAAGAAATCTATAAGGAAACTCCAGAAACTAATAAATGAGTTCAGCAATGTCATAAGTTACAAGATCAACATAAGAAAATAAATTGTATTTCCATATGTTGGCAACAAAGAAGTGGAAATCAAAATAAAAATACAAAGCAAATCTTAAGCAAGTGAAATACTTAGGTGTAACTATATTAAAGCGTATACAGGGCTTGTATGCTACAAACTATGAGATGCTGATGAAAGAAATCAAAGAAGATCTAAATAAATGTAGAGACATATGCATTTAAAATCTTAACTGAGAGTCCTTTTCAAGGATGCCTTCAACCCTTTATTCTTATGTGCACTATATATCTATGTTGCCTCTGTCAACACAGGAACAGAACATATATTTGAATTCAGTGCCACAGCAAGTAGCAGAAGATGCTGCCAATCCTGAATTTATTTGGGTGATTATGCTCCTACTGAGTTGGATGGCATAGTCTAGTGGTTAGAAACAACAACAAAAAAATGAAGAGACATGCCATGTTATGTACTGGAAGACTCAACACAGTCAAGATGCTAATTCACCCCAAAATGATACAAAAATTCAGTGTACTTCCTGTCAAAATCACAGCAAGATCTTTAAAAATGTAAACAGTGACAGAATTCTAAAATGTACATAGAAAGTCATAGGAGTTAGAATAGTTCATAGCAACTTTATTTGTAATAATCAAATACAGGAAACAAGCCAAATGTCCTACAATAGGTAAATGGTTAACCAAAGTGTGGTACACCCTTACTACTCAGCAATCAAAAGGAACAAGTTGATCGGGTACATTGACTTGTGGCTGTAATCCCAGCACTTTGGAAGGCAGAGACAGGTAGATCACTTGAGGTCAGGAGTTTGACACCAGCCTGGCCAACATGAAACCCTGTCTCTACTAAAAATACAAAAATTAGCTGGACATGGTGGTACACAGTTGTAATCCCAGCTACTTGGGAGACTGAGGCAGGAGGATTGCTCAAACCTGGGAGGTGGAGGTTGCAGTGAGCCAAGATGGCGCCACTGCACTCCAGCCTGGGCGACACAGTGAGCAAGACTCTGTCTCAAAAAATAAAAAAAGAACACATTATTGATATGTGCAACAATTTGGATGGATCTTTAGTTCATTATGCTGAGTGAAGAAAAGGCAATCTCAAGAGTTTGCTTATTGTATGATTTCATTTATATAACATGGTCAAAAAGTTGTTAAAAGTCGGTATTGTGGCTCATGTCTATAATCCCAACATTTTTTGAGGCTGAGGCAGAAGGAACACTTGAGCTTAGGAGTTTATGATCAACATGGGGCAACATAGTGAGACCTCTGTCTAAAAAAAAAAAAAAAAAAAAAAAAAAGTTAAAAGATGTTAGGAAGATTAGTGCTTTCCAGGGGTTAGGGAGGGTAGGGCAGGGAAAGGAGTGGATATGACTTTAGAGCTGTAGCTTGTGGAAGATCTTTGTGGTAATGAGCTAGTTGTATAGCTTACTTGCGTTGGTTCTGTAAATTTACCCATTTGATAAGGTAACATATATAAACTGTAAATACACCTTATACCAATGTCAGTGTCCTCATTTTGATATTCTACAGTTATAGAAAATTGGTCCGAATGCCTGTCCCTCCAAAATTCATATGTTGAAACCTATTTTCTAACACGTTGCTATTAAGAGGTGGAGCCTTTGGGAGGTGACTAGGTCACGAGGGTGGAACCCTCGTGGGTGGAATTATGGCCCTTATAAAAGCGGATTGGGAGAGCCCATTTGCCCTTCCACCTTGTGAGAATACAGAGCAGGCACCATTTATCAGGAACAGGCCTTCATCAGACACCACATCTGCCAGGGCCTTTATCTTGGACTTCCCAGCCTCCAGAAGTGTGAGCAATAAATTTATGTTACTTATAAACTACCCAGTCTAAGGTATTTTGTTACAGCAGCCCAAATGGACTAAGACAGTAACCACTAGAGGAAACTGGGAGAGGAGTACATGGGATCTCTATTAATCTTGCAATTTCCTGCAAATCTATAATTATCTCAAAACAAAAAGTCTTTGAAATGTTCATGATAAATCATAGAACACTGTAATTTTAAGGTGCTGGTGTACAAACACAGGCAGTGGCAAGCAAGCTGGAGGAGCCCGATGCTTCTGCTCATACTGTTCCATCTTCGCTGCTGTCTAGATTCTAAGAGTTTGGTTTGTTAGTGTGGGCTCTGTTGTCTAAAGCTGTACTTCTTAAACTTTGATGTACATATGAATCCTCTGGGGTCTTTTTAGAATACAGATTCTGATTCTGTAGGTCTGAGGTGGAACCTGAGATCAGAGTCAAGATTAGCATGAGGTAAGTAGGGCAGGATTGTTCAAGTGCTGAGTCAGATCTTGCCTCTGTTTAAAATGCTGATATTTTGTTTATCATGGATTTTTTTGCAGTGACTTTGATATTTTAAAATATTGTTTATCTTTTTATTTTGTTTTGTTTTTGAGATGGAGTTTCGCTCTTGTTGCCCAGACTGGAGTGCAATGGTGTGATCTTGGCTCACTGCAACCTCTGCCTCCCAGATTCAAGCTATTCTCCTACCTCAGCCTCCTGAGTAGCTGGGATTATAGGCACCTGCCACTACGCCTGGCTAATTTTTTTGTATTTCTAGTAGAGACAGGGTTTCACCATGTTGGCCAGGCTGGTCACGAACTCCTGACCTCAGGCAATCCACCCGCCTTGGCCTCCCAAAGTGCTAAGATTACAGGTGTGAGCCACCATGCCCAGCCAAAATATTGTTTATGTTGGTTACTGAGTTTGGGGGGGGGCACCTCCTTACATTTTGCACTACAGGGGCCCGTCTTTCATCCTAGTCCCAGGCTTGCCTGAGATTTGGCATTTCTGGCAAGTTTACAAATGAGATCAATGCTGCAGTTCTGCAGATTATATTTTAAATAGCAATGGATTGACGACAGGTGGAGCAGCCCCTGCCATGTTAGAATACCCGCAAAAGAGGCTCTCCTGCCTTCTCCACTCCACCACCACCTCCAACTTGCATGACAAGGGCATTTCTGCGCATCGGTAGAAAGCCAGCCCACTGGCAAAGCTGTAGCTAGGGCCCTGGAATTTAATTTCATGTCAGATCTCCCAAAATAAGGTCTATTTTTGTCCATCAGTTCTGCCCCAAAGAAGAAGCCAAATTAGTCTAACAGTGGACATACAAGTCAGACCCGCTCTACTTTTGGTCACCATCTTTGCTCTTGTGCTCATGGAGGAGAACCCCATGGGCATTGCCACATCCTGTCCTCAGGACCCTGAGGGTCCACCGTGTGTCACGGCTCATTCCAGGCCACTTGGAACCAGGTAAATCTCCCTTCCTGATAGCCTGTGCTGGATGCTTGGATGTCCAGCCAAGGACAGACATGACACCAGTGATTTGCCCGTTAATAAAAATTCATGAGACACACATATCCTCCTGGCTACTCAGTGAAGCTGGCTGACCTGTGCCATCTACTCCTTCCTTCTAGGGAGTTAATGGAAGAAACACTGTGGTCAGAGCATCAACACTAACTCCATTTTTCCTTTTCAGCTTCCATTAGAAATGCCACAGCTGGAGCTGCCTGTATTTTCCTTGTTTGTGAATTTCACAAAGATTGCCTGGATTTGTAAACATTCTAAATTTTAGGAAGACCAAGTGCTGGATGATGGAGAAACCAAGCGTTGAGTGCCTTTTAGCAGGGTTTTTCCTGCTTAGAAGCTAAGAAAAAAACTTTAAGAAATCATCCCTGTGGCCTACGAAAGTGAACCTTGAGTGTTCTCTAACAAACATTTAATGAGTGCTTATTATGTTGAAGGCTCTGTGCCAGTCGCTATACGGGATATAGAGAAGTAAAAGACACAATTCCCATCACCAAGGAGCCTAGGATTTTGATGGGGGCCACAGCGTACACTTGGCTGAGATAATAAGATACCAAAATGAACAGCAGAGACATTAAATGCTATAGGACTTCAGGGAGGGAGTCACCCCAGTGGGATGGGGTGGCCTAGGAAGCCTTCCTAGAACAGATTAGACTTAACCTAGAAACAACAGCAGAGAAGATGAAAGTGTTATTAACTGTGTCTTTTTATTTTATTATTTATTTTCCTATTTTTATTTAGAGACATGGTTTTACTGTGTTAACCAGGATGGTTTCGATCTCCTGACCTCATGATCCGCCCACCTCGGCCCCCCAAAGTGCTGGGATTAAGGCGTGAGCCACCGCCGCCTGGCCTACATTTTATTTTCTGTATTTTGATGTTTGACCTGTGGGGACTTACTGACCCTTGAAGGAAGGAATTATCCCTCTAGCCAGTTCTTAGAGATAGTAGATAACTGGCCCTTGAGCACACTTTTCAAATGCAAACCAACCATTCAGACCAACCACGCCCCCAACCACCTTCACTAAGTGCCTCACACTCAGGGCCTCTATTCCCCTGCCCTCATCTCCCCAGGGCTAGGAACCAAACAACTAAGGATATCCCCTAAGCCCCAGAGGCTGCTGAATTTATTCAAACTAGGCAAAGGTGAGCCTGTCCTTCTCAGAACCACAATAACGTCTTTTGCCCTTGTTTCCCCACTCCCTCTGCCTTCTGACTGGCCCTGGAGCCTCCTTGCTGGCCCCCTATGGCTTGGTGTGCTCTGTCCTCTTGGGATCTGTGACTATAACAGCTTTCTTTTCAACAGTAGCCATCTCCTGATCTGTTGGTCTTGTCTTCCTTAAACAATAGTAAAACCTCAATTTTAAAACAGAAGGAAGATACTCATTCGAGGGCGACAAAGCAGGTGAGCAGATGAACTGAGTCAGGAATGAAGTCTCTAGGCCCTACTTAAGCCTCCTTTTTTTTTTTTTTTTTTTTTTTGGCTCTGAAGAGCCATGATAGTACTTTCATCCAGTGTCAATAAGAGTGTCTCACCCTCCCCCAAACAGCCTGGAGCACCTTTGCAAAACTGAGGTGGGGAGGCTAGCTGAGAAGAATTCGGCCAAATGAGGAAGGTTTTGAGTGCCAAACCAAGGAATTAACTTACTCACCATTTATTGGTGATCTGCTCTGTGTTACGTGCAGTGTTAGGCACTTGGTCTGTATTTTCTCTTGTTAAATTTCACAGCAACCCTGTGAGTTGTCAGGTGATATAATCATGGGATCATGATTATGGGATCATAATCATGGGATCCCACCATGCCATCCCTTGGAACTGTTAGCGGAGTGGGCTGAGGCCTGCAATCAATACAGGGTAGTTTTGTATTTCCTCTCCACAGGGAGCAGTTATCTCTGCTCTGCCTCCAGCCAGCCAGCCATCCCTAGGCCAGCCATCTACTAACACTTGTCCAAAGACCTCTAGGTAGAGAACGAGGATACACCAGCACAACGCCCTCTCCCTGCCCTCATACCCTGTACTCCAATGCACTGTGGAGCCAGTGAGACTATGAGGTCACAGTTTTATCTTCAGAGTGAAAGGTATCTTCCTAGGCCTGGGTCTGTGACTCATGATGGCAGCTAGATTTCCCAATACTTACAGGACTTTTGTCTTGGGTATTTAAGGTTTGATGCTGAGTGGAAGTTTGCTAGGAAGACAAAGGATATAGGAAGTGGTAGAATACGTTTCTGGAAGAGGGTGCAGCATGTACAAAGGCAGGAAGATATGAGATTTTGCAGGTAGTGTAGAAAAGATCCACATGCTAGAAAGAAAAATGTGGGTTAAGTAGAAGGTAAGGCTGCAGAGAAAGTGGAGGAGATAAGATGATAGGAACAGGGCTTTTTAGGGGAAACAATCGATTGCAGAAGGCACATGATGGCACCTGGATTTCCCAAGGGGATGATGGGGTACGCACATCTGGTATGTTCATCTACCCAGACTCGGTGGCCAGTGGCTGACCAGCAGAAGGGGCGGCTGGGCATGCATGCATATAGGGATCAGGCTCAGGTCCCTAAACAGACATGCACAGAGCAGCCCTGCCAACCTTGAGAAGCTCTGCTGGAGACAGAATCCTGTTTTCTTGACCATCTGCACCTCCCTCCAGCTGGCCCACCCTCACAGCAGGTGCCCCAGGCTGTCTGAACTCACCAGAGAGAGTAACAGATGCTTCCCAGAGCCCCTGGCCCACCTGAATTTCCTCTAGCTCCTGTATTTCCATGCAGCCACTACTTGCAGCCCCGCACTGGCCGTCGGGGAGTAACAGAGTGGCGCAGTTGCCCCCTCATTGCTGCTGGTCTTGTTTGCTCCACCACCTCTAGCTTGGGAGAATTTGAATCCCTTTGTCTTCACAGCTGGGAAATGATTTATGACCGTCCCTTCCATAACTGTCACTTCTGCCAGACCAGGCCGAGAGAACCTCTCATATGCCCCTGCTTGTAGGAGCGACTCCAGAAGTGCGGCCTCTGTTCAAATCCTCTCCACTGGAAAACCTATCTGATCCCCATCCCCCATCCTTTCCAAATCAGGCTCCAGGCTTCTTGGAATTCACCCATTGTTGAAAAATGCTTTTTTTTTTTGGTATTTATTTCTGCAGAAATGGAAAGCCAAATATATATGTAAAAATATGACACGAACTAAATATATATGTAAAAAAATGACACAAAATCAAGGTTTCCCCTTCAGTGAAACTCAAAAACACATAAGTGAATTCTTTCAGAAACCCACAGACTGTGGTACTAAATATAGCTGGGCGGGGGAGTGGAGTGGGGCGCGCGATAGAATGGAAGGTGAGGAGGAAGGAATGAAGATAGCAGGAGGCCACGTGGTGCAGAAACCCACCCTGGCTCCACATTAGGGCATCACGTCTGTGTCATTTGCATGGAATCATGCTCTATTTTTAACTGCACGCCTATTTTATTCTACACTTTTATTAACCTTTCTGAGTACAAGTTTACCATATAGGCTTCTTTACTTAGGGATAATTCAAGCTTTGAAATAGACTTTAGGAAATAGTTTTGTTTTTCTTGGGTAAAACAGGTGACAGAGTATTCAGCATAGATTCTGTTTTGCGAGGGTGTGGCCATGCTGAGGCTGCAGTGTGAGGAATTTCTTTCAAAGGTCAAAGGTTGCTTTTTCTCTAAAGAATAATATTGGAAAAACAGGTGTTTTTTTTTTTTTTTTTTGTGAAATATTTTCTCTCTTGTTACCCAGGCAGGAGTGCAGTGGTTTGACCTTTGCTCACAGCAACCTCTGCCTTTCAGGTTCAAGCAATTCCCCCTCCTCAGCCTCTCATATAGCTGGGATTACAGGTGTGCGCCACCATGCCAGGCCAATTTTTTTGTATTTTTAGTAGAGACAGGGTTTCACCATGTTGGCCAGGCTGGTCTCGAACTCCTGACCTCAGGTGGTCCACCTGCTCCAACCTCCCAAAGTGCTGGGATTACAGGCATGAGCCAACGCACCCACCCTTTACAGCTTTCTTATTTGTGTTTATCTTCCCTACTTCCCCTAGTAAGAATATCTTCATGGAATGGAACTCCCTTCTGGGGAACCAGCTATCCAGGTTTGCAGGGGACTTTCTTGTTTTTAGCACTAAAAATCCCATGTCCTGGGAGACCTTAGTCCCCGATGAACTACGATGGCTGGTGCTGAGGCTGAATAATGGCCTTCCAAACATGTCCACATTCTAATCCCTGGAACCTGCGGATATGTTATCTTAACATGGTAAAAGGAATGCAGATAGTCCCTGGAAGCTAGAAAACTCAAGAGAATGGATTTTTCCCCTCTAGAACTTCCAGAAAGAACATTCTTTGATTTTCAAATTTCTAGAACTATAAGATCATAAATTTGTGTTGTTTTAAGCTAATAAGTTTCCAGTAATTTATTACAGCAGCAATAGGAAGTGAATACAGTTAGTTACCCTGTCCCTCCCTCAACCAGGGTGCCCAGTGAACCACTGAACCACTCATGCATTGAACCAAAGAAGCTCAATTACCGCAATTGTCAGCTCTTTGAAAATGTACCATGTGTGAGAATTTCAGGAACACAGAAAGACACAGTTTTAAATTAATTAATTCCACTGTTACTTTGGACTTTAAGAAACCTGAAAGTGAAGAAATTCACAATAACCTTCAAATGCCCAAATATTAAGCCTTTGTAATTCCTTAGGTTAAAATACTAACCTCCACATAGAGGCAACAGAACATGTTTACAGGTTCAGGTTCAAATCCTTGCCCAGGTATCAGTAGCTGGGTGACCTCGGGCACCCAACTACTCAATTGCTCTGGCTGCCAACTCTCATCTCTAAGCTGGAGGTAATAATATTAATCTGGCTCACAGTGTTGTCAGATAAGAGGTGCAAAGAGTTTAGCATAGCATCGGCACGCAGGGATGTTGGCTGTATTTCTATTTCCTGAGGAAGTCCAATGACTCCTTTTGGGAGGAAAGTAGAGGGGGACAAAGAAAACTCAAAAACTTTTTGAAAAAAAAAATGTGCTGCTTGCCAATGTGGGAGTATTAAATCTAAGAAGCCGGTGTGTGGAGAAAAAAGAAAAAAAAATCTAAGAAGTCTTTCTTTTGACCAGCAAAGCTTGTCCCTGGGCCCAGTGAGATGTTTTTCCTGGTCTCGCTGCCCCTTTTGTCCTGCTGTCCCTTAGAGAGAGCAGATGTATCCTTTCTGGCTTAGGAAGTCATCTCAAGAGAGTGAGGGTCTGACTGCAACCAGACCCTGACCTTCTCTCCTCTTTAAATGAAATCAAACAAAGGGTTATTTTTTTCTTCTTTTTGTTTTTTGAGATGGAGTTTTGCTCTTGTCACCCAGGCTGGCATGCAATGGTGTGCAACCTCTGCCTCCTAGGTTCAAGCAATTCTCCTGCCTCAGCCTCCCTAGTAGCTGGAATTACAGGCATCCGCTACCGCGGCTGGCTAATTTTTATATTTTTAGTGGAGACAGGGTTTCACCATGTTGGCCAGGCTGGTCTCAAACTCCTGACCTCAGGTGATCTGCCTGCCTCAGCCTCCCAAAGTGCTGGGATTATAGGCATGAGCCACCGTGCCTGGCCCAAACGAAGCATTCTGAGTAACGTCAGAGAAGCCAAGGTTGAGGAAGTTGTGTGCTGCACTTGGGCAGATTTCAACTGACTTCAGAGCCTCAGCTGAGGTGTGTTTGGATGATGGACAAGGGGGAGCCGCATGCAGGAAACGTCAGGCCGGCCCATGGTTCTCCAGGTTATTGATTGAGCTCTGCTGGCATTGGGACAGAGGAGGTTTCTGCTGTGATGAATGACCCTGCTTTGAAAGGTTTCATTTGTCTTATGAAACTCTCAGAGCTCATAGAGGACTTTCCTGCTTCTCCCTCAACTGACCCAGAGGCATGGTCCCAGAGGACACCAGCACGAAACAATCTTAAAATGGCCTTTAGGATTCTCACATGAAATAAGATACCACTGTTGTGTATCACTTAAAGCAAACGTTTTTTTAAATGATAGTGATTAGTGCCAGTGAGGATCAGGAAGTGTACATTCTAACACATGGTTGATGAGTGCACAAATTGATAAAGCCTTTTAGGAGGGCAATATGGCAGTCAGCTCCTATCAAAATGACAGATGGGCATGACCCTGACCTGGCACTTCCACTTCCGGGAATCTATACTACAGAAAAAACTTGCACATGTGCACAGAGATGTATTCAAAAGGATGGTTTACTTCTGCATGATTTGAAATAGTAAAAAATCAAGAATAAAAAAGGAAGCTGTTAAATTATGGTACATACATGTGAAGGAATAGTATACAGCCATTTAAAAGAATGAAATAGATGTATCTAATCTGACATGGGATGATCTCCAAGACATATCACTAGGTGCGGGGAAAAAAATCAAATCACAGAACAATACCAAGTAAAACTGTGAATCTAAAGTAACTTCAGGTAGTGATAAGAATGGTGAGGAAAATAACACAGGGAAAGAGGGTAGAGGCTGGGTGCTGTTGGTTGCTGGGGAGAGCAGCAAATGGCAAGCCATCAGCACACGACAGTCAGGAGAAAAGTGCCACAGAGAGAGGGAGCAGCTGGCACAAAGCCCTGAGGTTGGAAAGCTGGTGGCATGGCTGCAGCGCTGGAAGTCAGAGGCTCAAAGGAGCAGATAGAAAGGGCTTAGCAAGCCCTAGGAACAAGTTTTTTGTTTTTTTTTTAAGATGGAGTCTCATCATGTCTCCCAGGCTGGAGTGCAATGGCACGATCTTGGCTCACTGCAACCTCTGCCCCGGCACCAGGTTCAAGCAATTCTCCTGCCTCAGCCTCCTTAGTAGCTGGGATTACAGGCATGTGCCACCATGCCTGGCTAATTTTTTATATTTTTAGTAGAGATGGGGTGTCACCATGTTGGTCAGGCTGGTCTCAAACTCCTGACCTTGTTATCCGCCCGCCTCGGCCTCCCAAAGTGCTGGGATTACAGGCGTGAGTCACCATGCCTGACCAAGTTTGGGATTTCATTTATTTGTTTATTTTTAATTTTAATTTTTTTTTTTTGAGATGGAGTTTTGCTCTTGTTGTCCAGGCTGGAGTGCAATGGAGCAATCTGGGCGCACCGCAACCTGTGCCTCTCAGGTTTAAGTGATTCTCCTGCCTCAGCCTCCTGAGTAGCTGGGATTACAGGCATGCACCACCACACTTGGCTAACTTTTTGTGTTTTTAGTAGAGACAGGGTTTCTCCATGTTGGTCAGGCTGGTCTTGAACTCCTGACCTCAGGTGATCTGCCCGTCTCAGCCTCCCAAAGTGCTACGATTACAGGCATGAGCCACCGTGCCCAGCCAAGTTTTGGGTTTTATTCAAAGGCTTTGGAGGGTTTTTGTTTGTTTATTTTGAGACAGGGGTCTCACTCTGTTGCCCTAGCTGGAGTGCAGTGGCACGATCACGGCTCACTGTAGCCTCAAACTCTGGGCTCAGCCTCCTGAGTAGCGGGGACTACAGGTGCACGCCACCACACCAGGGTAATTTTAAAATTTTTTGTAGAGACAAGTTCTCAGTATGTTGCCCAGGCTGGTCTCAAACTCCTGGCCTCAAATGATATTCCCACCATGGCCTCTCAAAGTGCTGGGATTATAGGAACAAGCCACCGTGCCCAGCCTTTGGTGGGTCTTCAGCAGCAGCGTGATCTGAGTTACATTTCCGAGACTGGCCGTTGGGTAGAAAATAAATGTGGTGGAGCAAGAGCAGAGGCAGCGAGATCAATTAGGAGCTGATTCCAGGAGTCTGGGTGAGAAATAACACAGGCATGAATCCACTCATCTCCAGGCCTCGTGTCACTCACTCTGAGTTAGACACGATACTATGCATCTTAATGTGTTTGATAACTACGATGTTAGTTTTAAAAGTGAAAAGGCCTACATTAAGTGGAGAGGAATATTATAGTAGAATTTTGTTACAGCTCATTCATTACACAGATTGTTTTGTTGTGATTGTATCCAACCTGGTCAAATCCTGTCCCAAGAATTTAGCAATTTATTCAACAACCTGGTTTTATATCATTGGTTTATGAAATAGATGGCAGCACTGTCCCCTCAAGCCCAAGAGTAGAAAGGAGATCCTGGGAATTATGACAGTCTGTACAAAATGTATAAGTAAGGATAAGGTCCCACAGCCTCAGGCTCTTAGGTGGGTTACTCAAGGCTTCCACATACTTTTATCGCTCATTTTGGTTTTGTTCATTTTTAAGATAAGGTTGCAGTGCCCCCTGGAAGATCAGACTTTCTCTTTTTCACCCTAATTTAAGGCATTGCAAATATTTTATCTTGGGCAAATCTTCTCAGTAGTTTCTTGAAAACATTGGGTGGACACCTGAAGGATCCTGGAAATTCGCTTTGGGTGGTCCGTGGCTTTGTTCTTGGAATGTAAAAGATGAATGTGGTGACCTTCACAGAGAGGGCAGCTTTAATTAAAGAGGAAGGGGAAAGACTGCCTGGAATAGGTAAATCCGGAGAGTCAACCTGGGTGGGTTTCAGATGGACTCGCCCAGGCATTCTTAAGATACCATATTTCTAATTGTTCAAAGACCTTGGCCTGGCAATCTGAATCTTAGTATCTCTAGGCCAGCTTCCTGTCCTGCCCTGATTCTAGGACCACTTTCAAAAGCTCCTTGCATGAACAGCTAATACGGAGTATAACACCATTCTAATGCTTTCGAATTAGCACCAGAGTAATACAGCAAACTCTGTCTTCCAGAATGCCTCTGATATAAAATCATAATTACTCCTCTTTCCTTCATGAGCCTGAGTTTGAGTCAAATGCATCCAGCCCGCTCTGGTCCCTCTCCTATATCCAGTTGTTTCCCAGGAAAACCAGAAAGACCCCTATTCCTAAAAAGGTTCTAGATCAATCATTCTCGACCAAGGTTGATCCTTCCCCAGGGGACATTGGGCAGTGTCTGGAGACATTTTTGTTCTCACAATTTTAAGAAGAAAGTGCTACTGTCATCTAGTTGGCAGAAGCCAGGGATGTTGCTAAGCATCCTATAATACACAGGACAGCCCCACAACAAAGAATCATCTGGTCCAGTCTGTCAGCCATGCCAGGGTTAAAAATCCTGTTCTAGATACATAAGGCCTCTGTTTTCAAGGGAAACTAGAAACTCATAATGCTAATGCAGGTGAAAGAACTATGGCCCCAAGAGAAGAAAACAAAAACAAGGGCATTGGGATTTCAGAGTCTGTTTTTCCACCCCTTTTAGCACAAGGGACTGTTATTGGAAAAGGTGACCAAGTCAAATGGCATATGAGAAATTCCCTGCATGACAAAGGGATTTCCCAGTTACCCACGTGGGTCGTAAGGCACCTGCTCACCCTGCGCGGCTTGAGTGAGGCGCCATGGTCTAGAACCAGCTCCTGCTCAACTGCCTTCTTCCTTCTCTATCCACACCCTGCTGTTTGCTTTGACAAACCAAATTCCAGTCTAAGGTGTCAGGTACTGAAGCTTCAAAACTCCCCCTGACCTGACAGAATTAATGGTTTCTGTGCCCAGTCATTAAAAGCACAGGATTTTGGAATAAGCAGACTGAACGATTTGGGGAATTCTTGGCCATAGATCAAGAAAGACTTTTTCTCCTTACAGGCCCCAATTAATTAACTGGTTCTTTATAAAAGAACTGTGAGGGAATAATTCAGACAAGTAGTAGTAAAAGGATTTTTCAGGAGACTTTTATTTTCTAGATTCAAAACAGTATTAGGTAATAATTAGGTAAAGCTAATTGCACTGGGGTCCAAAGCTAATTGCACTGGGGTCTCGGCACTGGGAAGGATTTTTTCTCCTGAAAGTGAAAATGGCAGGAATGGACAAAGAGGCCTGTCCCCAGTCAAGCTCCCCGACAGGACCTGCCTACCGCTTCTCAGGGGTCTGCTTTACAACCTGAATGATTAATGGCCACCGTGAAATCTAGTTACTGATTTACTTTTCTCACACAGGATCCAAGAAGTGGGCTTCTTCTCAGAACAGAGTTAAGAAAACAGTTGTGTAGTTCACCTCACACATCTGGCCCCTACACACACACACACACACACACACACCCTGGTGTTCTGCCCAGTGTAACCATGTGATATGGTTTGGCTGTGTCCCCATCCAAATCTCATTTTGAATTCCCACGTGTTGTGGGAGGGACCTGGTGGGAGGTAACTGAATCATGGGGGCAGGTCTTTCCTGTGCTGTTCTCATGATAGCAAATAAGTCTCATGAGATCTGATGGTATTATAAGGTGGGGCGGTTTCCCTGCACAAGCTCTCTTTTTACCTGCTGCCATCCATGCAAGATGCGACTTGCTCCTCTTTGCCTTCCACCATGATTGTGAGGCCTCCTCAGCCACATGGAACCGTGAGTCCATTAAACCCATTTCTCTTGTAAATTACCCAGTCTCAGTTACGTCTTTATGAGCACTGTGAAAACAGACTAATGTACCATGGCAGATTAAAAAATTTATAAGCATACTATGAAGTAGCAGATTAAAAAATTTATAAGCATACTATGAAGTAGAAGAGAATCTTGGTGTTTTTTTTTTGGTAGGGCACATTAGTCACAGGTTTGGGGTTTCTTTTGTAACTTCTTTTTATTTTAAATAATTTTTTTTTGGAAATGAGGTCTCAGAATATTTCCCAGGCTGGTCTCAAATTCCTGAGCTCAAGGGCTCCTCCTGCCTCAGCCTCCCAAGTAGCTGGGATTACAGTAGGCATGAGTCATCACACCTGGCAATTTCAGATTTTTCGACAAGCTGCGGGAATGGTACAAAGAACTCCCATATACCAATCTCCCAAATAATATCTTACCACATTTACTTTATTTGTTTTGCTCTCTGTATATTTATTTTATTACTTTTAAAACTATTTAATAGTAATTGCCTTTTTATTCCTAAATACTTTGGTGTGCATTTCCTTAAAAAAGGACATATTAGTGACAGTTTGTCAAACTCATCTTTTTTCACTTGAAGGAAGTATGAATGTCTGATAAATGGGCTAAAAGTCTGGGCCTGCTAAATAGGATTTTCCAAGGATTCCCCCAGGATATCTGGGTTCAAATCCTGACTCTAATACTTTCTAGCTGTGTGACTTTGGATACCTTAAGTCTCAATTTCTTCACCTGTACGGTGGGATAATGATAGTATCCCTCTTAGGGGTTGCTGTGAGGATCAAATGAGCTAAGTCACTAAATAAGACCACACCTGGACAGGTTCAACCACGTACGCCACCATGTTCAATAACAACACTGCTTCATTATTAGCTACTATTATCTCCTTTTCTCTTTTCATTTTCTTGTAATTATTCAGGCCTATTATTCTCCAGTATTTCCCCAACCAGTGTCTTTTCCAGTGAAGCCTAATTCCAGTTTTTATTGGTGGGGTCATCATGGAAAATTCAATCTTCCTAATTTCTCTCTCCCACTGCCAGCCTCCAACCTGTATCCCCTGCTCCTCCAACACACACATCCTGGTCTTCTATTTAACCAGGACAAATTCAGAAGCTTATAAGCATACCATGGAATACCAAAGAACAAAGAACCATTTCTTGTAAGGTTATTAAAATACCTGTGCTTTAAAGCAGGACAACTCTGAAGAATCCAGCATGCCTGAGATCACACATCTCTGAACAAGGAATAGGCTGTGATATGAGTAATTACCCCTGAAGAGAGGGAGGTACCTGGCTTCTGGGTATTTGGGTCAACCAGCTGGACTTTCTTTCCTTAGGCATGGATAACTGGATATTTGGTTAGCAAGGAGAAAAGAAAATTAATGTTTAATATACACATAATGTTCCTGGCACTTCCATTAGACGTTTGGATATTTTCATTTTTAAGCATTGCTTTTTGTGAAATATATCTTTTTGTTTGTTTGGAGATGGAGTCTCGCTCTTTTGCCCAGGCTGGAGTGCAGTAGTGTGATCTTGGCTCACTGCAACCTCTGCCTCCTCAGTTCAGGCGATTCTTGTGCCTCTGCCTCAGCCTTTCTGGTAGCTGGGATTACAGGCACACACCACCATGCCTGGCTAATTTTTGTATGGGGTTCACCATGTTGGCCAGGCTGGTCTTGAACTCCTGGCCTCAAGTGATCTGCCTGTCTTGGCCTCCCAAAGTGCAGGGATTACAGGCCTGAGCCACTGCACTCGGCCAATGGGAAATATACCTTTTAAAATCCAACAACGACGGCACATATTAATCAATTACTAATCATTACCAATGGCCACCCTCAAGAGGAAGGCTGGAGGAAAGGTCTTGAAGCAGAAATCTCTGATTTCAAGGGCCTAAGTGCACAGCCACTGAGAACAGGGTGGCTTTTGCTGAGCAAGAGCTTTGAGCCACATGTTTATGAGACAGGCTCTGCCAACAGCAATTGCAGATGAACAATGGAAGCAGTCTTCAGTGTCTGCCATGTGGAACCTTGTGCCCGTTTCCAGAGGTGCCCATTCACTCTCTTACATGCCTTCAAACTTTGTGCAACTATTTGCCTGTAGGATAAGATCCAAACTCCCATGCAGAGCATATATAGAGGGTTCTTTATTTTTTTAATTAATTAATTTTTTTAGGTGGAGTCTGACTCTGCTGCCCAGGCTAGAGTGTAGTGGTGTGATCTCGGCTTACTGCAACCTCCACCTCCTGGGTTCAATTGATTCTCCTGCCTCAGCCTCCTGAGTAGTTGGGACTACCGGTGCATGCCACCACATGTGACTAACTTTTGTATTCTTTTTAGTAGAGACAGAGTTTCTCCATGTTGACCAGGCTGGTCTTGAACTCCTGATCTCAGGTGATCTGCCCACCTCGGCCTCCCAAAGTGCTGGGATTACAGGCGTGAGCCGCCACGTCTGGCCCTAGAGGGTTCTTTAAATCTGAGCCCTGCAGCTCTCTCCTGAACCTCCTGGTTGCCCTTTCCCCCCAGCAACATATACCTTCACTCATGTGTTCCTTCTGCCTCAAATGCCCTTCCCTACCTTGGTAACCACTGCCAACCCTTCAAAATCAACTTGCCATGCCACCTTCCCTGACTTTCATAGCTGGAATTAATCAGTCCTTCAGCAGGTTCATACATGTTGCTGTAATAGGTTTGATCCCATTTTCCTGGGAGCAGCTCCAGGTCAGGCCTGTGCTTTATTCTTCTCTGCATCCTCAATATCTGGTTCAGTGGCTGGCACCCAATTGATGCTCAATTACTGTTTGTTGGGTTAAACTGGAAGGCATAACCAGGACAGGGGCAGAGCAGCCTTGGCTATGGCAGTTCTGTTTCTAGCTCCTCCTTATCAACTAGGCATTTGACAGTACTCAACGAGCACTCATGGTGTGCACAGCATTTTACTGAACTACAGTATATGCACGTGTAAAAGTGCAAGCACCTTAAAGATGAGAATCTACTGGACGTGGGGGGCTCATACATATAATCTCAGCCACTCAGGAGGCAGAGGCAGGAGGCTTCCTTGAGTCCAGGAGTTTCAGGATACAGTGAGCTATGATGGCGCCACTGCACTCAGGCCTGGGCGACAGAGTGAGACTCCATCTTTAAAAACAAACACACAGAGAGATCCAAGATGGCCAATTAGCAGCAGCTCAGGATTGTAGCTCCCAGTGAAAGCACAGAGAGCGAGTGGACGCCGCAATTTCAGACGAATTTTTGTTGCCCACAGACTGGGAGATTCCCGGCGGAGGAGCCACACGGGTCGCCAGCGCGACTTTTTTGGCCAGCGCAGCTATTTTGCTGGCACCCCAGCGCGGTGCTTCTCGGTACGGAGTATACGCGACGGGGTGCCCTTTGAGTCGGGCTCGGCTGGTCCCATCCCCACAAGGAGAACAGCAATTGGAAACGCTGAGGACTGAGAGTTTCACAGTAAGCACAGCCAAACCGGGAAGGTCCAGCTCTGTGGGGAAGGGGCATCCACCAAAGGAAAACTAAGAAACAGAAGAAACTTCATCACCAACAAGCAGGATGTCCACTCAGACCCAATCTGAAAGTCAGCAATTACAAAGACGACAGGTGGATAAATTCACAAAAATGGGAAGAAACCAGTGCAAAAAGGCTGAGAACACCTGAAATCAGAATGCCTCTCCTCCTACAGGGGATCGCAGCTCC